>JAJLVN010000005.1:0-151933 GCA_030570315.1 Pichia sp. NRRL Y-12827
AGAAAGAAGTACACTCCACCAGCTGAATCAGATGATGAGGAGTTAGCTCAATTCATTGAAGATATTGAATCAGCTTTAACTGAAGACGGTGAACCAGTCGAAACCCCAGGTGACCACTGGAAGAAGGTTGGTAAGGGCTACAAGAAGCACTGGAAGAAGGTTGGTAAAGGTTACAAGAAGAAGTATGGTCCACCAGCAGACGATGAAGAATTAGATTTTGATGAATCTGCATTAATCTAAACGCAGCCAACTCGCATTACCAATTACATTTATTATAACACGCAAATGATTACCAATACAACTTAGAATAACAATCCACTGACAACCAACTGACTCAATTACATATCAAATATTTTTTTAACTTACTTGCTTTTCTCAATACATTTATAGCTTTTATAATTTCAATGTTTAACTCATTTTACTAAAAATGAAGTAACAATGTCTTGTAAACCTATTTCTTTTGGATAATCGATAACTCCACAATTTTACAAAAATTAAAGTCTCGAATTTCCTCATATAGGCTCATTCAAACTCTAATCATCTTTCAACTAACTTTTATTAACAATCAATTGATAATCGAATAATATCTTGCAATGCTTAACATCAGATCTATACTATTCAAACTGTCCGTCTTATTCCATATCGTCAATGGGTTAATATTACAAGAAACAATCAAATTAGAACATGAAAATCTTGACTTTGAAAAAACACTGGACGATCCTTTTAAAAGGCCAAATGAAACATATCATGATATGGATAAAGCATGTGATATTACAAAACGTATGATTAATATCCAATCAATTGCATTAATAAACACAAATCAATTTGCAGAAGAAAATGGTTCTTTTGCAATGTCATTTCCTGAATATTCTATTGATTGTTTAAACTCAAGTAATCCAATTTTATTAATGATTAAAATGAGTAAGAATTTTAAGAATATAGCCAGTTTAAATGGTTTCAATTCTTCGTTAACTTATATTGCGGATTTAAATTATGATTGGCCAGGTAGTGTGCCTGGTTCAATGTATGGTTCTCCAAGGGTTAATTTACGTGGTTATTTTAGGGAAATTAGTAATAATCCAAATATTCAACCATCTCTAGCTAATGTAAGATATGTTGATGATAGTGAAATTGAAAAAATTGAACATTGTTTCAAATTAAACCACCCAGAATCATCTGCTTGGTTCCCTGGATATGGAAATACAGTCCATTCCAGTATTTGGACCGAATTTGTTGTTAATGATGGCTACTTTGTAGGTGGATTCGGAGGTTATGCTTACATTGGTAGTGTTGAATGCTGGTGATGCTAATCTACTGTGTATTGTAGATAGATAGTTTTGTATCTTTCAATGGATCCACTTTCCCGTTTGGGTGTGTAAGGCGAGCGGTTAGAGAATCCAAACTGGGCGCATAAGATCAAATGCAGGTATCTCTGTTCAAACTTCTTGTCTAACGTTTCTTTCTTTCTTTTCTTCCAAGTTCTGTATAGTAAGACAATACAAATGCAAATTAACAAGAAAACACAACGTCAGGCTTCTATTGCTGCTATTTCTGGTCTTGTTATCATTGGTGCAGCATCACTTTTTTTCAAAACTTATCCACATCTTAATCCATTTGCAAACAAATCTGTAAAGCAAAATGATGATGACGAAAAGAAAGATGAAACTGGTCCCGAAATTGTTGAAGTTGCTGAGGATATAATTGAAAGTCCAGGATCTGCAGAATCTGAAGAATTTGCAGCTGTTACTGTAGATGAAACTAACTAAAAGATAAATAGGAAAAAAATAGAAGATAAACATTCACTTAATCAATCTAAACATACATCTGTGATGTAAGCATTCAATTAAATATCTGTGAATTGATACTATATTACTTTTCCATTCCACCCTTTCTTATTTTGTTATTTGCTTTACCTACTATTTAATTATACAATTTATAAATCATTCACTTGTCAACATATGTTAAGAAAATTTTTAAAAAAAACCAATTCGGTCGATACATGACTAATAACATAATGCGATCATTTGATATAACTTCTCTTGTATAATTATAAATAATTATATATGTAAGAACCAATTTGTATTAACAGCTATATGAGTGCTAGAGTTTGTAAGAATAACAACATAAGCGAACATTTTAAGCTTTCTTTAATTAGCTAAAGCCGGTTTTTAATATTGATAAAAAAATACCTTTTACTATGTACGTTTTTGAAACAACTTTATATGTTCAAACCTTTCATTTGGTAAGTTTAAAAGCATCTGGAAGTATGATTGATTTTAAATATTTAAACATTGCGTTAGCGATGATAATCATTCCCTCAACGTAGTAAGCTGCGTTTTATATGCATGCACGATATGCATATAGACTTTGCCAATTTTTCTATGTTGAATCTTTTATTAACACGTTTGTAAGTTGAGTTAGGTGAAATAACTCCAAAAAAGTATTAACTGCTTTTTTTCTAAGAAATAATAAAGTAGGACGATATTAAGCACTTTTCTGGAAAAATTTCATTTAATTGTTTGACTTATTTTTCCAAAGTATTTATCAAGGGTGCAGAATTATCAGTCATCTTGAGTTTCAACTTGTGACATTAAAGATCTACGTATAAATTATTTTCAATTTGTAACATTTATCAATATCCTCTAAAAAAATAATATTTTAGTTCAGCACCCGATAATTTACTGTCACCGTCAATTGAATACATTGAAAAGATTAATTCTAACACGACAAGAATTCAGTAGGAGAGCTAAATCAATTTGTGAAAAAATGAAAATTGAAAAAAAAAATAAAAAATAATGAAAAAAGAACAAATATCAAAGTCAGCACTTTATATGAGTTTAATTATCCAATGAAGAACACATCAGCATCAGCGTCTTATAAACAAGCCATATCCACTTCATTTGAATTAACGAATCTAGCAATATCTGAACTTGAAGAAAGTTTGAGAAATGACTTTACGGATCTGAATTATGAAAAATTGAATAAGTTACAGAAAGATTTGATATTTGATACTACTAAACTTATCAAATCAAAGAATCTATTTAAGAATGAAGTAAACAAATCAAACATAGAAAATATAGCTAAAATTAAATCCAATGATTCATGCATTGAAAACTCATTTTTATTAAAATCTGAAATTCAAAATTTTAAAAGTAACGAAAACTGGAATCTACTCAATAAAATGTTAGATGATTTACCAGAGTTGAAAATAAATGATATTATATCATTAATTGATGATGATGAAAAAGATGTAGTTTTTGATCAAGATAATGATATAAACATGAAAGATAGTGATGACAATACTATGGAGTTAATTAAAAACTTAGATATTCCAGTTGATGCAATCAAAAAATTGCTCTGGAACAATAAAACTAAGAAGAATGAAGACTTTAAAAAAGATAAGTTTTTGATTAGTAATCAAATAAATGAGAAGATAAATTCAATTTTGAGTGATTCAGATATTAAGAAATTCAGATTGGTCCAATTACATGATAAATACTATCAACGGAAAATATCATTATTGAAAGAATCCGATATGAAATGGAATTCAGAATTAAATAAAATCAAGACTTTCATAAGTAATGATATAAATAAATTTAAACTGGATTTAAATGGTAAACTAGAGATTGAGCAAAAGGAAGAAGATGCAACAAATTCAAAATTAAGAGATTCAGTCGGTATATTAGACTACGAAGAAGAAGAAATTGATGAAGTAGATGAAATGGAGATAGAGGATCACGATGAAGATGAGGAAGAAGAACAATATAATGAAGAAGATGAAGAAGATCACTATAACGAAGATGATGGAGAAAATGAACCTTCAGTTGAGCCTGATGATAACGGAGAAAGAGAAGGTTCTGAAATACCAATAGAATCATCGATAGAACATCCACAACAAGATCTAGTGGTAGAAGAAGTTGATGATGCAGAAATTGAGGAATAATAGTGTAGTTTATCGTTGTATTTAACTGTATAATACATGTGTACACCACGACAGACTTTGATGTTGTGAGAAATGTAAAATGTCGAGAAATGCGAAAAAGACGGTTGTACGTGAATTTTGATTACAACTTATGCAGCCAACTTTTCCTAACATATCTAGAAAAGGTTTAATAGACATTCAAACTTTCCCAACCAGCTTACAGATCATCTCTAATGTCTAGTGGAACTGATTACCTTTTACTTTCATTGCCTGAATCTTGTGGATCAAAGCAATCGATTTCATCATGGTTAAGAACTAATGTTAATGGTGGTAAGGTTGAACTACATGAATTAGAATATCCAAATTTTAAGATTGGTACATTAGATTCATTAGTTTTACAAAGTGAAGAACTGTCTAAGTTAGACAATCAATTACATCAATCTATCGGTAAAGTTTTAGAAACCATATCATCATTAACAAATAATAATGATTCAAGTACATCATCGAATATAACGAATTTACTTAACCTAAAGATTGATGGAATTAAGTCAATTGAGTATTTTGAAAGGTTCCAATGGAAGCAATCTAGATTTAGAATTGAGAAACCAATTGATGAATTAATTAAATCAATTTCAAATGAAGGTTTACAATTAGATTCAGATTTACGTTCACAATTTCAAAATTATAATAATGCAAAATCAAGTTTATTATCATGTAAACGTAAACAAGATGGTGATTTAACTGTTAAATCTTTACACAATATTGTTAGAAAAGAAAATTTTGTACTTGATTCCGATCATTTGAAGACAGTTTTATTAGTTATTCCATCATCATTAGAATCTCAATTTTTAAATTCTTATGAAACAATTTCTAAATTCGTTGTGCCTAGATCAGCTCAAAAAATTTCAACTGATTCTGAATATGCATTATATGGCGTTACATTATTTAAGAAATATGAAAATGAATTTTTACATGCTGCAAGAGAGAATAAATGGATTCCAAGGGATTTCCAGTATTCTGATGAAATAATTGAAAGTTTAAAGAATGAATTTTCGATTGCATCCAAGGAAGAATCAAGTTTAAAGAATGATTTAATTAGATTATCCAAGGAAGCATTTTCTGAAATTTCAATTTGTTGGGCACACATTAAATTATTAAGATCTTTTGTTGAAAGTGTACTTAGATATGGATTACCACCTAAATTTATTTGTTATTTATTAAAACCAGATTCAAATAAGAATTTGAAAATTTCAAAATCAAACTGTATTGAAAGATTTGGCTATCTCGGTGGTAATGCATTTGCAAAGGATAACAAAGGTAAGGTTGTCAATGATAATAGTTTACACGAATATGCATCATTAGTAGATACTGAATATGAACCATTTGTTGTTTATGAAATTCATATTTATTAAATCAAAAGAAAAAAACACCTTTTAAGTTTTAATTCTTTTATAATTCTTTTTTTCTGTTCCATCTAATCACGCCTCCCTTTTTTTATAGTTATCAAAGAATTTGTTTTACAAAAAAAAAAAAAGATAAAAGAACAGTAAAGAATAATATGAAAATGTCAATAAAAACGACAAAACAAGAAAAGACAAGACAAAAAAAATACAAATCTATAACTATTAAGTAAAATCTCTTATTCTAGCCAAGGCTAACTCTTCTATCAAGAAATTTACCAGTCATTTTTCTTTCATTCATTATAACTTTTGCTTGTATGGTGCCATATCGTTTAACTAATTTAGAATAGAATAGGCCACATGCATTACATAAAGTCCGGTCACCTTCAGGTCCACGTCTCCATTCAGGTGTATCCGTGGATGAACAATGGTGGCATTTTATACTTGTGTAAACATAAACGCTTGATTTATCTGCTGTATTAGCCGGTGAGATTGTTGTTACTGTTAAACTATCTAGTTCCTTTGAACTATCATTTGAGGATTCTGGTGATACTAAAGGTGGAGTCGAATGGAACATTTGATTTATTGTTTCGCCTGAATTAACTACTGGAGTATTATGGGTATTCTCATTATTGATAGCAGTGCTAATGTTAAGCAAAGGGACATGAAACGATGTATTATTTTCACCATTTTTTGGCGTTGGGTATGTTGAGTAATTTGTATTGTAATCGTAACTGAAATTATTTACTTTTTTATTGTTTTCAGAAACCAGTGAATTTGTAAATGTGAAAGAGAGTCCTGGAATGTTTAATGCTCCAGTACTGTTTCTAATATTTGAAATCCCAGATTTACATTTAAGACCTTTTTTAGAAGGAATCGGCTTTCTTATAGATGTTGATGACCTTGATGATGGTGGAGATAGTCGAGGCTTCCGTGCTTGATTGTGGGGTGCAGTTTCAGAGAGAGACAGAGACAGCTTGTTTGGATCATCACCATTATTATTGTTTCCAGGGTTTAAGTGCAAAGATTTCAACCAGGCATTATAACAAAGGTACGTTTCATTAATTTTATGCAATCCTTGAAATGCCAAATCTTTTAGTACTTCATTTTTATTGTTACAACTACCATTCTTGGACAAATTTTCAATATCTAAAGTATTTCTACTTAACGCATTTAAAGATTGATGTAACTTCGATATTGGCGTATCATCATCTGCATTCAAAAGAATAGATTGCTTCTGAATTGTCTCCAAATATTTTATATTGGATATAAGAGGGAGCATAGGTATGGGGTGAGGTTCACTTATAGGATCCTGTGTATATGAAGGGGGTCCGGAAAGGTATGCTTGTTGTGAATTAGATGATAGAACCTCGTTAAAATGTATGTTGTGTTGGGTATTGTTCATGTGATTAGTGTTCATACTATAGGGGGTATCAATATAAAAAGTGTTACCATTTGTACTATTTTGAGATCTGTTGGTATCTTGAGATAAAGAGGACAATGAAGTGTTCCTGTGATTCGTAGTGATATAATTATTCCCTAAATAGTTTATCGAGTTGTTTGAATAAGGAAGATTCGGCTCGATGTGTGGAAGGTATTGATCTGGTACCACTTGAGTGCATGGAAGTTGCCCATTAGGAATATTGTGCAGATGGTTTTTCTGATTCTGCGATCCCGTTCCAGATTGGTCAGGTGTCATCATATACAGCCTGGCGAATGGAAGTAGGGAACCTGGTTGTCTATGCCAGAGGAAGTACCCTTCAAAGTGTATGGTCTATGGGAAAGAACGACCACCTACAAAGAACTCAACACATACGGACAAATCTGAAGACCCCTGCCAACAACAAAGGCCAAATCTCTCCATATGCAGGATCTGCCTGGAAAGCCGTTGTACGAAAAGTGGGCACAATTACTCCAATTGATGGTGTAGTAACTGCAGCCAACTGGATATTGCTTTTCACAATAATATTAGAGCAAACAGTCTATTATTATCCCCGGCACAAAGTCCAGCAACCACTAGGGATGATCCGTACAGGTTGTCCATGCATTTCGTCATGCTACTAGAGTAAAACCTTCTTTGCAAAATTTTACGTCTCTGACTTACCAAGTTGCCGAGAATCAAGGTAGCATTAAAGAGAGCACATCTGTCATGCATATATATGATATATATATATATATACATATGCTTGCTGAAGTGTGCTCTTGCATATTTTCAAAAAGAGTCCCTTCCAAGTACTGCTTGCAACACCTCACGGACATATTATGAACATAGCATTACTGGCGAGAAACAACCTAAAACGGACAAGAAAACGGAAGAAAAGAAAAACAATAAAAAATAAACAATAACAAAATGCAGCTTTGTTGCTTTTTTTGACCTGCAATTTTTTATTGTTACATTACTGCCTTTTCTGCGACACATAATTTTGATTGAATATTACTACTAAAGTGTTGGCACTGTTAATATAAGTATAATGGTGATATTGATTCACTGAAAATCATAAATGGGGTATATATAGTGCAGTGAAGTAGTATGTGTGCTATGGATAATTGGAGGACTTATAGCATAAAATGAGGGCTATTATCGGTGCACTGAAGTTTCTCTAATAGTAGGATAACTCAATGCTACCACTGACGACGCGTCGATAGTTGCTCATTTCTTATTGCAACAGTACTATACACATGTAGAGAGATATCGTATACTACACTAACTTCTTAATCTGGAATCTAGAACAGCGATTTCATCACGTAGACTTGCTTCTTCAACAGTCTTGACCAATTCCTTAGTGGTTCTAGCAACATCAAAGGCAATACCTGCACTACGCTGTTTGAAGCTCTTTCCAGCAAATTCTTTGTCTTTAGATAAATCACTACCATATAAACTCTCCATTCTCAAAACACAATCTTCTAAAACCCCAACAACATATTTAGCATGGCCCATACTTTCAACGTATCTACTTTGATTCATTAATGTGCTTGTACCTTCAGCCATTTGGTTAACCACTAAATTGATTTCTTCAGCTCCAACTCTCAATAATCCCTTGGTGGCCTTTGGGTTTCTAATACTCTGTAATGTTTGCTGAATTGCCTTAATAACTTCAACGGTTTGATGTTCAAGGTACAATAATAACTCCCTCAAAGTGTTGTCTGGATTCAATGTATTAAATTTATTAATATTAAATTCTTCTTCCTCATCAGAATATTCTTCTTCTCCATTATAGCCCCATCCCTCGTCAACTTCTTCTTCCTCTTCTTCGTCCTCTTCTTCCTCGTCTTCGTCTTTGTCTTCGTCTCCTTCTGCTACTAATTCATCAGCAGCAGCATTTATAGTAGGTGTGGATGATTGTACTGACTTTGATGATGGTATTTGTGTCAAATTACGTGAATTCTTGCCTTCTCTTCTACTTACTCTTCTCACTAAACTCTCATCAACATCTAACGCACTACCCGCAGATGGAAGTGCTTGTTCAACAGACTGTGATTTAACAGTTTCTTCCAATCCATAATTATTGAAATCTTCTTCTTCTTCTTCTTCTTCATTAACGTGATTAACTTTACTTTCTGTTAATTCAGTAGATTTTATTTTCAAAACTGGGACTTCGGCTTTGCTTTCTATTGGTTGAGTTAGCTTGGATTCTAAATTAGGCACTTCTGATGTGTTAATGTTGTCATTGGACTTGATATTCTCAGTGGCACGTGATTTGATACCTTCAGGAATGCTTGATTCATCTTCTAAAAGTTTGGATCTGATGTCTCCAAAAACATTAGATTTATCAACATTACTAGCATTTGAATTCTCTTGGTTAACACTTAGTCCGATATCATCAACACTCCTTGATGCATCTTTTAAAGTCTTAGATTTGATTTTATCAACATATTTAGATCCATCAGCTTTAATAATACTCGAATCGGCTTCATCAACACGTGGTCTTATGTCTTCAACAGCTCTTAATTTATTACCAGTAACACTTGGTTCTTTATTGTCGATATTTGAGTTACTATTTTCAGCCAGATTTGATTCAAAATTCTCAGCAATACTTGCTTGATTACTTTTTACATCTTTTGATTGAATATCATTAACACGTGATTTAATCTTCGTGACAGTATTTGATTTACTATCAAAAGCATTTGATTCATGATCACCTACAACTTTTGATTTGTTCTCAAGTTTCAGCTCAGGTTCAGGTTCATTTTCATTTTCATTTTCATATTCAGATTCATATTCATATTCAGATTCAGATTCAGATACAGATTCAGATTCAGATACAGATTCAGATTCAACATCACTTGCAAACAATCCGTTAGTCCTTTCAACAGTGCCAGAAATAAATGGATTAACATCCTTTCCAACATCTTTCAAAGATTTATTTAAATCAACATTATCAATTGTGGTTTGAATAATATCACGTACATATGTCTTTTCTTCTGTCTTCGGATTTTTATACTCAAATTCTTCATTCATTGGAGTTTCAATATTCACATTGTTTTCTAAGCCTTGTGAATTATCATCAGTTGGCGTTTCAAGGTCAAGCTTATCAACAGCCGACGATACTTTATCATCCTTTGAAATATCAATATTATCAACTTGTGGTTTGATTACTTTGAAGTCGTCAACTTTATTTTCTTTCTTTTTCTCTTCTCTAATTGCTTTGTCTTGATTACTTGAGAAACTTGAAACTCTAGATGCAACTAAGCCACCGGTCAAACTACCAATAGAGCCTTGTACCTTTAATTTATTATTATTGGTTTCTTCATTTTCAATAGCTATATTTGGTATTTCGGATCGTGAAACACGGGCATTCTTTTTAGCTGATAATAGATCAATATCTTTATTTGTTGATGAATTAAAAGCATTTCCATTTGAAAAGTTATGTGACTGAGTTATATCATCAATTGATGAATCAAAATGTTTCAATTTACTGAGCATATTTTCACTTTTGATTGGTGATGCCAATTCATCATTATTTGGAATCTGAATTTCATTCTGTTTCATTGGTGATGGTTTTGCAGTTGAAGTTTCAGAAAATTTGGACGCAAGCTCAGAGACGTAGTGTTGTTTCTTTAAGCTGTTTAAATTATCAGATGATACTTTTGGCTCAGTTATAACATTTTCATTAGTTTTTGATCTCGATGAAGATTGTGAGACTCCAAATAATGAATTGGGTGTTGCATTCATGTTTGGATCTGTTAAATCATCCGTTGATGCAACAATAACAGGTAAAATTGAACTATTTAAAATCATTGGAGATCCATTTCTCGATGGCTGTAAACTTGCTAGTTTCAAAGAGCTAGAAGAACAGTTGGTGTGTGCCATATCTGGTGAATTGGATGCTAACCTTTCCGTGATTCTTAATGGTCTAACGCTATGTGAGTCAGTGGCTAAGGTTTCCTTTCGTTTCAATAATGGTGAGCTGTTAATTTCTTCAGCAGTGATATCTTCTTCTTTATCACCATGAATAGTATGCGTGTTTGCAACTGTTTTGAATGCTAGAGGTGTAGCTGTTACATTCGCATGATCTTTTAGAGGTTTACTAATTTCAAGTGGAGTGGAATTCTCTGAATATATCTTAACTAATGAAACAAGTGAACAAATTGTGAAATAAACATCATTAATTGAAGCATTCAGAATTAGTTTTGGTAATATGTGACGATAAATTGCAAAATGTCGAGTTGTTGATAATGTGTTAGAGATGGAATTCTTTAAAATTCTCTTATTCTCCTCAACACGCAAATATAGCTTATTAGTTGGTTGTACAACAAGTTCTTTTGATATTTCATTTGCATAACTGACAAATGATGCCACACGTTCAAATAATATGACTGGATCAACTTCTGTTGGATTGACTAATGAATAATCGTCTGATTCGGAATTAATAGAATCTAGATATACCAGTATTGTTTCTAACGACGAATAAACGTTTGAAATGGTATCAATTGATATTAAACCATTTGAGCTAAATAATTTCTTGTCGTTCAATCGTGGTAATGACGAGATTGTTTCTAATTTTAATTTAATCTGATTTTGTCTCAAAGATTCATATTTATTTTGCCATTCTAAAACCATCTCTTTATTTGATTTTTCTGTTGCTGAAATTGTTGTGGACTTATTGTTTATTTTTTCAACATTGATAGATTTTGCACCTGCACTAATAGCCGAACCAAATAACGCACCTGCCATCCCAGCTACACCAGCAGTTGCACCAACTGCTACATTCGAAGTATCAGAAATGAGATTAGATGTTGATGGAATAGTTTTTGCCTTCTGCTTAAATAGCTCAAATTGCTTGGATATATCATTAGATTTTTCATTTAAGAAATTATATTTTTTGTTCAATTCATTGTGGTTGTTTAATAAGGAATCATAATCCGAATTTAATTGATCATGATCATTAATCAATGAAGAATACTTTTTATTCAATTTTTCATGATCATCAATTAATTCTTCATGATTTTGTCTTAATAATGTTAACTCATTCTCAATATCTTTAGACTCATTTATTTCCTTTTCAACTGGGTTATCTTGTAAATTAAATGCTTTAGATTTTAGCTCTTCATTTTCTTCCAAAACTTTATCAAGATATGTTTTTAAAGTATCAAGTTCTCTACTATTTTGATTACTTAATTCCTTTTCTTGTGTATCATTAGTAATTTCTTTTAGTGCATTCAATTCTTCAGTTTGGTTTGCATATAATTCTTTAATCTCTTGTAATTCTTTCTTCAAATCATCATAATCAAAATACTGTGTTCTTAATACTTCCAAAGTTTCAGTTAATTGATCGTTTTTCCGACTCAAGTTATCTACTTGGCTACTAAGCTCTTTATTTTCCAATTCAACATTTTCATTTATAGATTTTAAATGTGAAATATCCAATTCGAATTCATTAATTTTAGTTTTTAGCTCATTAACACCATCTGAGTCTTTGATTTGAAGAGTATTATCAATAAATTCATCGCCTCCTTTATCTTCAATGGTATCATCATGATCCACAGGAAACTCAACATCTGGAGGAGCATGTTCATTCAAAACTTCGTTGGTAGCAATGGTATAGCGTTTACTTGGTGATCTAAAAAGCGCCTCGTTGTCCTGATCAACTGCCATGGAATTTGATCCTACGTCTAATTTATGAATACCTGAATCAGTACTATGTTGATGATGGGGTGTTTCTTGTTGTGTTGTTTGGTTTGGTTTTTTCTCTTCTTCTTCTTCTTCTTCATCACTAGACCATGTTAATTCAGCTTTACTGGGGACTAAAGTTGTTGGCTTGATTTCTCTCTGAGAAGGTGTCATTACAGTTTTTATTGGGGTGTTAATATTGGAATCATCATTTGAGACATTAAAATTCCTTGATTTTTCAACATCAATTGTTAAATTACTACCATTCTTTTTAGCAATTAATGGCTCTACCGGTTTTGAGTGACTTTCTATTTGTCTACGATTCTTAATTTCGTGTAAAACATCATTTACTAAATCTTTAAATCTTGAAGGGGGTAAAGCAGCCAGTTTTTGCCTTGCTTGATTTCTCTTTGGATGATAACTTGATTCCGATGGTAAAAATTTGACAGCATTAATATTCTCAGGATCCAATCTATTCGTTTCCCTACGGTTCATTTCGTCGTACACATCAGTACTTAAGTC
Source organism: Pichia sp. NRRL Y-12827 (assembly GCA_030570315.1). Taxonomy (NCBI): domain Eukaryota; kingdom Fungi; phylum Ascomycota; class Pichiomycetes; order Pichiales; family Pichiaceae; genus Pichia; species Pichia sp. NRRL Y-12827. Next base: position 12,956 of record JAJLVN010000005.1, read on the forward strand.
GCTAAATTGAATTGTAGTTAGCTTCTTCAACTTTTCACGAGCTTTAACAACACGGGAAGATGTGGAAGGTGTCAATTTACCTTGTGATGATTCAAGAAATGCCTCTAGAGCATGTTGGCAATTGGCTAATTGCTCTGGCGTCATTATTCTTATTTATTTTGCTAGAGGTCGACTATTTTAAGTTCAATGTTTAGTATTGATAACAGTTAATTACTTCAAACTTCAATAAAAAAGTTTCAAATCGATGCTGTATTCAATCAAAAAAGGTAATCTAGCCGTTCTGAGGTCTAGAATAAACGTTGTACGTTCTGATTGTTTTTGAGAAACAAAAAAAAGATGCTGAGCTTCTGAAACAAAATTGAAAATTCTTTAGATCAGAAAATCAACGAGAACATCAAAAGCGAAAAAGTAAAACACTAACAGTATGGTATGAACAACTTACGCGTTGGGCACGTGACTTCATGAATTTGCACCTCAATATGTCACACAAACATTTACGCCGGTTTCCAGTACAGTATTTAGTTGTTACATATGTATAAATCTCAAGCTTTTCTAAATTTTCTCTTCTTGAAAACTCGAGGAACAGTACTGATCTTTCCACGTTTCAATTGTTCTTTTTTCAATTGCTTTTTACGGTCTTTACTCAACTTAGATAATGCTGTTTCATCACGCATCCATTCTGGCATGCCTTCAATTTGTCCACTTGCTCTCATAACGTTAACAACATTTTTAATCATGTCTGTATCTTCCTTTGTATAAAAGGTGATTGCACGTCCAGAACGGCCCGCACGTCCTGTACGACCAATACGATGAACATAAGCTTGAGAAGAGTTTGGAACATCATAATTAATCACTAAATTGATACCTTTAAAATCAATACCTCTTGCCAGAACATCAGTTGTAATCAAACACCACAATTCTCCTAATTTAAACCTCAAAATTGCTTCTTCTCTCTGTTTTTGCGTTCTTTCGGCATGTATTACATCAACGTTTAATCCATCGTACAGCAATTCATTATATAATGCCTTTGCTCTATCAATACTTTGTAAAAAAATCATAACTGGTGGTTTGAACTCTCCACTTCTAATGATATTTCTGATTGCAACTAATTTTCCATGTTCATCACCACAATAAATAAGCTTTTGTTGAATATTTTGATTTGCTGCTTCCTTTAAACCAATAATCACACGAATAGGGTCGCTCATAATACCATGTGCTAATTCTTCGACGTGTGACGTAATAGTTGCTGAGAATATACTCTTTAATAGTTTTGGATTTGTTAATGCTGATAAAATTGCATCTGTTTGTGATAAGAAATCAGTTTGAAATAAAGAATCAGCTTCATCGAAAACTAAATATTCAACAGTTGATAGATCAATAGATAAACTTTTAACTAAATCAATTAATCTAAGTGGGGTTGTGACAATGATATCAAACTTAGAAAGCTTGGAACCCTTTCCATTTTCTGAACGATACTTTGATGCTAATGATTTATTTAAATAACCTGTTTTAATACCTAAGTTTTCAGTGATTTTATTAAGTTGAACATTAATTTGTTGTGCTAGTTCTTTAGTTGGCGAAACAATTAAACCTTTTAAAATTTTATTTGATGTGGTAGATTTTGATGATTTTGACAATTTGTTAGAGTTAATTAGATTTTGAATTAATGGAATTAAAAAAGCTAATGTTTTACCAGAACCCGTTGGCGCACATGCAATCAAATCTCTATTAAATAATGAGCATGGAATGGCTTCACATTGAATTGGTGTTGGTTCAGAAAAACTATTAGAGATTAAATTTTGCAATAAAACTTTGGAAAGCTTAAATCTTGTAATTAAATCTTCAAAGGATCCAATAGGTAATGGTATATCATGACCAGTAACTTTTGAACCGTATTTTCTACGTAATTCAATAGCTTGCTCTTTAGTTGTAATTTTAGCCAAAGAAATTGACTTTGCTTCATTTTCATTTCCTTCATCATCATTGCCATCATCATCATTATCATCATCATTGACATCTTCTGTTGCATTTTTCTCTCTTTCTTTAATAATTTTGTGTTGTTTGTTGTGGAAAAAATCCAATTCCTTTTCAGCTTGAATACTCAAATCATAATCTTTTTTTGATTCTAATGCACTTTTTTCTTTAGCTGGTAAGGTAAAATCTGCTTTGTAATCTTTTGACTTATTAAGAGCTGCACCTCTACTTAATACTCTAAAAATATCCATATTGTTTAGTTGCTTTATGAAATAAATAATTAAATTAGAGATTAAAAACTTTAAAAAAATATTTAGATTGAAAATTTGAGGTGAAAAATTTAGACAATCTTTTGTTTTTACGTAAGCAAAATGTAATTTCTTATTTTTTATAATTTTTTTGACATTCAAAGAATTATTTTTTATTTTTTCAATTTTTCAGTTGTCACAAAATGGAGAGCTGATTTTTTTCGTCGACGAAACATATCAAAAGGTAGGAAGACTAAAGAAATCACCCAATAGTTGATCGCTGGTGAACGTGTTCTAAGTTATACACATATCCATGTACTCTGTTACCAATATATCCTTTAGACTTACACTGAGATCCCAAGCGGTGAAAACCTCTGGTGTTAAGATATCATGCATTCGTCAATTCTCCACAGCATATAAAAGTTCAAACAATACAAATAAAATGTTACAAAAGATTGTTACCAAGGCTCAACAGAGAAACGTAGTCTTTGTTCGTGGACAACGTGTACAAGGTTTGATAAGAGATCCAAGCGAAGTTTTATCGTCAGATGGTATAAGTTATTCATCCAACACTGAAAATATTTCTGCATTAAAAAATTATGTTGAATCACTTGATTTAACTGAGAAGATAGAATTATCTAAGGATATTTTACTTCAAATTTTAACTCACAAATCTTTTGCACATGGTTCAAAACCATATAATGCAAACTTATCATTTTTAGGTGAACAAATTTTACAACTTTCAGCAACAAAATATATTTTAGCACAATCTTCAAATAAAGTTGATGCAATTGGAACTTTAGCACATCGCCTCATGTGGTCTGATAAACTACTTGCAAAATTTGCTGAATCTAAAGGTATTGATACCGTTTTTTTCTGTAAAAAAGCTTTACCGGGTGGTAAAATTGATAAATTATACAAACCAAAGGGTATTTATTCAACAATCACATCATCATTAATTGGTGCAATAACAGCAAAATATGGTAAAAAAATTGCTGAAGAATTCATTGAAAAAGAACTCATCCCTGCTTATAAAATTTAACTATAAAAGATAGAATATCAAGTTAATTGATCAGAGTTATACATTTTCAACTTATGTTTTTCTTAAGAGAATTTTATCATATGTAGTTTAATTTCAAAGAAGGATAATATTAAATATACAAGCTATTGGAAATAACTTGAAATATCACCATTTAATTATATTTTAGACCAATTATCTAGCCTGTACATATTATCATATACTCAAAGTTTCAAGTATCTTTTTAATGGTTCTAATACCTTCTTATTGTTTCTATACTGATAAAGTCTTTTAATCAAATATAACTAATTCTTGTATAAATTTTTATAAAATCATAAACTCATAAATTACGAAATGACAAGCAAGAAATAACAAAGCATAAGATTGATCACCATGTGCTCTCTTTCTTTGTTTCACAAAGACTAAGTAATCTTTAATAATATGAATAAATATTTAATTTGAATTATATAATAGTATTAATAATATAGGTATATACATAAAATTTACGTTGAGTTAAATTTAATGTTCAGCATAACCAACGACATTTCTTCTACCAATAATTTCACCAAGTGAGAAAAAACCAACAACTTGAATGAAATAGCAAATGTATCTTAAGATTTCATCCTTTGAAAAACCTTGTGCATTCTTAACAATTAATTCAGCACTTGCCTTTGGATCTTTTGCAAATAGTTGTGCCTGTTTGACTGCACATTCGTAAACTTTTGTAAATTCTGCAATTGTTGGTGGTGCTAAACCTTCCTTTGCATAAACAGTTTTAGAAACTTCTGCTGCAACCTTAGAGTAGTAAATAGTTTTGTTTGAAAGACCTAAACAATAAAATATTACATGGAATTAATTATGTTAGTATTATGAAATATGAAGTAATAAGAAAAAAACTCAATACATACCTTGAAGAGTAGCAACTAAATTAGAAGCATTTCTCTTAGCAACAGGTTGTGCCTTAGCAACAACAACAGCGGATCTTATGGATTGTCTTGCAAACATAATGTATTATTCGGTTGATCTAGTTTCTTGAACTTTACACGTTTTCTTTATGAAGTTTCTTTTGGAGTTACTTTGAAATTCATCAATTCATGTTGAGTGGTTTACCCCAATCGCGAGTACGCATTTTATTGGTTAAGCAGTAAAACGGGTTATTTTTGATACTATGTTAACCAATTGTAAACACAAAAGTTCGTAAAGTTGTTAAACAAGAAGTAGTAATATGGATTGGTACCATATTTGCTTTGATTTCATGAAAAGCATTAAAATTAGGTCTAATAATGTGGAGAAAAGAATCAAATGTATACAGGGCTACATAACCATATCCAACCCAAATAGGCAATTTCTATTTTGAGATAAAATGCTCTGTACACTTAGACTACTATTAATTAAACTGTTTTAAAAATACACAAAAGTTTTAAACTATTATTATACAATCCCTCTATTAATTGCAATTCTTCTATGACTACCTTGACCGAAGATTATAATTTTACCATCACCTTCCAATCTTCTAATAGATTCACCAATTTCGAAATTTTCAACTGTACGTTGTTGATTTTCAGATTCGGCTAATTTTTCGACTTCAGTACCTAAATTATTCCAATCAATTTCACCAAATTGTTCAAGAATTTTGATTATATCCTTATCCAATGATTCTTTACGTCTTCTATCTTCAACACTAACACCAGTTTGAATTAGATCCATATCAATTCTACCAGTTAATGGATCTGTTGCGTAATCTTTGATGGCTGATTTCATTAATCTAACAGCTTCAGTAACGTCTTCAACTAAAACTTGATCTCTTAGATATATTTTCGCATGCGCCTCAGCTAATCTAATTAATGATTCCAATTGTCTTGTCGTTGCAGTAATTCTCTTTTCTGCACCACCATTTCTTGAATCTTCACCTGCTTTTCTCATTGAAACATACGATGAAACCAATTCATCCCTTGCTTCTACTGTTAAATTTGGATGAATATTCTCCTTTGCATATTGAATATAACCTGTTAAGAATTCAACGGGTAAAATTTCTTCTTCGGTTGCACTTATTACATGATCTTCAAGATACATATTTGTAATATGTTTAGCTAGCTTTTCATCTAAATTTTTATCCACTTTATCTAAAATTAAGAAGACTAAATCAAATCTTGATAATAGTGGAGGTGGTAAATCGATATTTTTGGTAACTGGCAAACTTGGATTATATCTTGATTCGATTGGATTTGCAGATGCCAAAATTGAAGTTCTTGCATTTAAAGTTGTAATAATACCCGCTTTAGCAATTGAGATTGTTTGTTGTTCCATAACTTCATGTAAAACAGATCTTGTTTGGTCACTCATTTTATCGAATTCGTCAATACAACAAACACCACCATCTGATAAAACAAGGGCACCACTTTCAAGAACTAATTGTTTAGTTTCAATATCTCTTGTGACATATGCAGTTAAACCAACTGCAGACGAACCTTTACCACTTGTATAAATACCTCTTGGAGATATTTTATGAACATATTGTAAAATTTGAGATTTTGAAGTTGAGGGGTCACCGCATAGTAGAATATTTATATCACCTCTTGTTCTTGAACCTTTTTTAAAATCTTTATTGGTACCACCAAATAATTGTAACAATAAACCTTTCTTGACATCATCCATTTCGAAAATTGAAGGTGCTAAAGATCTTGCTAATAGCTCATAAACGTCAGGTCTTGTTGCAATAGATTTAATTTTATCGACTTCATCACTGTTTAACTTCCTAATTTCATCAATTTGATCTTGCTCACGTAATTCATTTTCAATTGTTGAAACATCAATACCAATTCTATGTTTATCAATTTTCTTAATATGAACAACATCAAGATAAGTTTTAAATAAACTTTTAATAACTCTTAATCTTGGATTAACTCTAACAGGAGATGATTTGAAAATACCACAAACTTCAACTCTATCACCAGCTCTACACGAATCAACTAATTCATCATAAACACATAAAGACACAGAATGGGGAGTTTGTCCATCGGGAACTATATCTGGAGTTTCTTGTAATTTCACAATTTGTTTATTAGCAAAGATAGATCTATTATGAATCAATTGCATTGAATTTGTAGAATTACATTGTTGTCTTGGGCATTTTCTAGGTTCTTGAATTATACCTCTATCATTTTCAACAATAACAGTATGATCGCAGACATTACATTTAAAAAAAGCATTTTTCATATCTGGTAAAATTGGGGTTGCTCTGATGACTAAACCTTTGATACTAACTAGTTTATCAATATCTTGAGGATTTAACTCTCTCATGCCCTTTTTATTACCTATATTATAAGGCCTGACTTTATAAAATTTTGATTCAATCTCACGATGTAGTTGATTAACTTCTTCAGTATCTCTAAATTCTGGATCATCTAAAAGGATTAAAATGAGGCAATCTTTGACCACTTGATCCATTATGGGTATGACTTCTTGAGGATATAAAATTAAATGATTAGCAATTTGTCTTGTTGATGCAACAGCCATTAGATTTTGAACATCTAAATTTAAATTTGTTGAGCCTGAATCTTTTAATTCAATTAATTTCTGAACATAATAAGGTTTATCACCCGTTGGATCGATTATATCATCATTACCATCATAGGCATATCTATCGTTCATTTTGAATGTCATTAGGAAATTATGAAATTTTTTGGTCACATTTTCAATCGAGACATGCGTACCCCAAATAACACGAATTGGTGTATTATCATCTTCTTCGATGTCAACAGAGTTATTACGATTGCCAGGTATTTGAGCGGATGTTAGAGTATCGTTATTATTGCTATCTAAATTATGGTTGGTTTCAGACGCAATGGATGAAGAGAGTTCAGGAATAATTCTGCCAGATCTTTCATTATCATTACTGTTCAAATCCGAAGATAGAATGCTGGAATTTATTCTATTAGGTAATGGGGATGAATCACTGAATGCTGAGTTGGACCTTGGTTCATTAAAAAATCTCCTTCTTGGCGATGAAAACATCTCGGTACTGTTTAAATCACCTCTACCTTGATATCTTTGACGGCTAGCATTATCTGAAGAACGTAGGATATCCGAAGAGGGATGCGGAGTACGTGACGAAAATCTATTAGTCGTTGAAGTGGATTGATTAACACGGTTTGTTTCTAAATCTGCGTCTGTTGCTGTTGCTTGTAGTGGAGATGACGATTGTGGTAAAAATAGAGGGGATGAGGGGACGTGATCTGGACTCAAAGCCAGGTTCGTGTCCACATCGTTGTCCTGGTGTGCTGGAGAAGACGGTATTGGGGGGGATTCTGGCATGGATGTTCTTCAAAGAAAGATTTACTATTGCACTACTGATAAGTTTCGTTATAAATATAAGATAAAATATCGAATTAATTTTTCAGCTAGCTGTTTATTGTCCACGCGCCAGCCTTTTTGTCAAAGCTGGCGTTTTCGCGGATCGTGTTTTTCACCTGCGCGCGCGAGTAGTGGGCGAGCCCTAGGGCCGGATCCTTCACAGCGAGCTCTGCAAGGGTGGCGAGCGAGAAACTGCTGTGGGCGGCGACGAACTGGAGGAGCGCAGCACGGTCCTGGGGGGCGGCAATGGTTTTTTTCTTAACAGAAAGAACGGTCGGTGCGGGCGAGACGGCCGGCACGGAAGGTGCGGAAGGTGCGGTCGTATCCGTACATGTTTCCAAAGCTGGAAGGACAGCTGGAGATACAGGGTGGTCACTTGGTGTGTCCTGCCAGTAGTCACCAAACGGGTCGATGGGAAACGTTATTGCCTGGTTCAAGTGCTCCCATCGCAATGTGGAAAAGTACGTACCAAACTCGTCACTCTCGTTGATCTTGTCCTGGCAGGTTCGTACCACTGCTGTAAGTGGGCCTATACTGCGTGTCTGCTTAGGTCCTGCACTGTCTGTTTCCACGAACTCATCTATATCTGACGAATCCACCTCATCCTCGTCTTCGTCTTCATCTTCTTCGCCGCTATTTATATCTTCACCTTCTTCATCGTCATCTTCGTCCTCATCTAATATATCCGCTTCAGAATCATAGTCATAATCAATCACTCGACTCTTTTCTTCTTCAACATCACCAATTTTGTAAACTGTTATTTTCGTACATGGGTTGAGTTTGGGGTTGAAAGTTTCAACTATATCGCTTATTGTGTATGAAAATGTACCAAAATATGGCGTTTTCTTACTTTCATAAAACTTAAAATATCTTAGCGGCACATTAAGAAATATTCTATCGGCTTCATTATTTGAACCCGCATTCAAACATTGTAGCACAGCTGATGCTCTTTCAAATGTGGGTGAATCTGCAATGGTGTTAGTAATTTCTACCTTTTGTTGATGTGAAGTTGGGCTCTTGATAAATTCATCCCATTTATTTGACAACGGCACAGAATTTTCATTCATTTTCACATTTGGCCTGATATGAAATGGTAAAAAGTATTTTTCAAATTCAGTCTTTTCATCCTTAACAATTGAATGTTCTACAGGTGCACCATCAATATTATCAGCTTTAACTTTAAAAAAATTCATTATACTTCTCTTCTTTAATTTATTCTCTTCGTCAAGTTTCTTCTGTTGCTTTTCAAGTTCAAGTTTTTCCTTCTCTTGGATCTTTTCAATTCTTTTACGTTCTACTTCTTCACGTCTTTTTAACTTTTCTTCTTCTTCACGTTTTTTTTTCTCCTCTCTAGCTTTGAGTTCTTCTTCCCTTTTCTTCAATTTTTCTAATCTTTCATTCTCCTTTTGTTCTAATCGAAGTTTCTTTTCGTGCTCTATTCTTTCTCGTTTTATTCTACGTTCCTCCTCTTCTGCAAGTTTCTTGACTCTACGACGCTCTTCTTCTTCCAACTTCCTTTGCCTTTTTAGTTCTCTTTTTTTTCCTTCTTCAGCGAGTTTGGCTAGCCTTTTTCTCTCACGTTCTTGTTCACGTGCTGTAAGTGGTTTCTCGGAGGGGGCAGTGTCTGTTTTTAATGCTAACATTGAATTTGTATTTATATTTGTATTTATATTTATGTTTGTATTTGCGTTTGCATTTGCGTTCATTACCTCATCATTATTTTCAAATTTAGGTTTCTTATTCTTCTTTTCGTTATTATTGTCAGGATTAACATCATCCTCTATTTTTCTTTCTCTTTTCATAGGAGATATAAGCGATTCAAGTAACGATTGTTTGGGTTTCTTGTTATCCATACCAGGTGTGTTTTCAACAGTCATTTTATGCTATTTCTAAAGATAGGGAAAAAAAACGAACGTCTGTATTATCATTTATCAAATCAACTAGATTTCATCAACAGAAGTGAGTGAGTGTACCTTTCTTTTAATAAATTGACGCGTTTCTAACGAAAAGAAAAATATCTTCAATGGCGTCTCACAAATCTTGATTACGTAAAGTGACTGAGCTTATAACAGTACAGGGTAATATATAAGGCAACAACAGTAGACATTATACTCAATGACTACAGGTACAAGTGATGATAGTGAAGTTCATGCTAACATTTTTGCTTTTGGAACACAAATTCAAGCTGGGTTAGATGAACATAATGAATCTAACATAAATAAACAATTTTGGAAGGATAAATTAAACGGATATGCACTTAATTCAAGTTCAGAGAGTGATAAAACAGGTAGTGATATAAAGAAAAGTGCTGGTACTAAATTAAAAGCTAACTCAAGGCCCAGTGACTTGAAGAAGCGTAAATCGAAAGAGGATGAAAATGAAGAAATACGAAATAAACAACGTAAATTTGGAAGTATAAATAAAGAGATTATAAGAAAGTTCAAAAATAGAAATGATATGGGTTCGTTGAACGATATGAAATTATTATATGAGCAAAACGATTGGAATAATGCACGCGGTTTGATCCTAAGTAGTATAAAATCAAATGAAGCAATGAAAAACGACAGTTTTGGAAAGAAAGATAGTGTTCTTTCAGAATACATTGATTTTGGACAACCATTATTACAACAATCACAATCACAAAATATAATACCACAATCACAATTGACAACACAATTATCAGAAACGCAACTCTCGCAATCACCACGTAAAGTTGAACATCTGACGCAGGAAAGTTGGTCACATCCGATTAATTTCACACCTAATGATATAACTGCATTATATGATATTTCGTTGCATGATGAGAACGATGAGATGGATAGTATAAATTTACCCAATCAAATAGATGTTAATGAAACAAATGTTGATGATGATCATGCTGATGATGTTGATAAACAACGATCTGGAATATTTACTTTATCTCAAGTTTTAGGTGAACGAAATAGTATTATAGAATACAACAGCCAGATAATAGAGATTGGAAATAGTTCTGGTAGTGAATACGATAGAGATGCTGAAATAACAATTGAACATATTGAACTTTTGAAAAACGAGAAGAATAAGACTAGTGGTGACGGATTGGTGGGCACACAACATAAACCTATTGAGTTGAGAGATAGTAATGATGAGGATGGAAAGAAAGAAACCGATATTGATATTTATAATAGTCTTAATATAAATACGAAAGACATGGCTGATATAATTGAGATACCTAATTCATCAGATGAAGAAGATGATTATGATAAATCAACAACTATATCCCAATATTTGAAAATGAGAAATGTTGACAGTGCTGATAAATCGATTGTTGAAATATCTAACAATGAAAGCATAGATGATGATGATGATGATGATGATATTGTTATTACCAAGCGTGGAGATACACAGACGAGTGTATTGGAATCAATAAACGAACCTAATGGTGTGATTAATGAGATACTTGTAATCAATTCACAAGTCGAAATAAAATCACTTATTGACAAAAATGGAAGGGAAGTGGATGATGCAGACAATAGCATAACGAAATGTGGAGATAATGAATCTAATACTATCCAAGAATCAATCACTGAAACTAACAATATGAATGCAAATGCTTCACAAGTTAAAATGAATTCATCTCTTAAAAATACCATAGTCGATACAAGTCCACCAATAATAGCCAAAGATGTAATTATACCTACAAGCTCGCCGATTACATCACAAGAAGTAACTGGTTTCGATCAAGCACCAACGTCAGTGATAATAACCACTGACGCAAATCCATTCGATGAACTAACTACAATTCCCAATTCATCCGATGAAGAAGATGGTGAAGGTGCAGTTTTTCTGACTGCATTATCACAACCCGTGCTTACAGAAGAACGCCTGAAGCATTTTGAAAAGTGGCCATTACCGATGTTGAAAAAGCAATTGAACCTATGGGGGATAAAGAAATGTAGTAGTATGAGTAAGAAGACAATTGATCAAATGATTAAAGAGATCGTTGAAAGTATAAGTAGTGAGAAATGGGAATGGGGATTGGCTAACAATAACCAGGGTGGATTGATTGATTTTAGTAAATGGGGGGATGATATTAATAATCCTGATATGTTATATATTACACAAGATGCGACTAGAAATGATGTATATAGGAAAGTTCATGAGATTATGAAATGGGATGATGAAATGAGGTATACTATTCTAAAATTAAAACCAGTTACGCTCAACAGGGTTGTTGATAGAGTTAATTTGAATAATATCGGCAAGAAAATTGATAAGAAACTTATTTGTGAAGTTCTTGATAAACTAGGTATCTGCTGGACTGAGTCTGAGCAGCAAGAGAGGTGGTAGCAGTGATACTTTTAGTTGTATTTTTCTAATTCATGTGTATCTTCGTAGGTTAGTAACAACTTTGAGTTGATGTATCTGAAAATATAAAACGAGCCTAACATTTTCAAGACAAGTACAAACATGTCTGTGAGATTACGGAACCAGATGGTGTAGAGAAAATACTTGTTTGATGGATCCTGCACACCTCTGTAGTTGTACCAATAGAAATCAAAGACGTAATTTGAAAAAAGCAGGTAGAGATTGTACAAGAAATAGAAGACGGTCAGTGTCAATAGGAGCATGAAGAAGGACGTTTTCAGCAGCTTCTTCTTAGAAAGTCTATCTTCATAGTTGTATGTGAGTCCGGAGCTGGTGTCTGTGAACTTGTCTGTGGAAAGATGTCTTTTCCTGGCGGACATTTTGACTCGTGCTGACGTAGCAGTTCTTGCTGCTGCTGCTGCTGCTGCTGCTGCTGTTTCTCTCTGTTCACTGTTCAAGGGCAAATTCATGCCGGCAGGCGTGTCCTTACGTAAGCGTGCGTCCTTACGTAAGCGTGCGTCCTTACGTAAGCGTGCGTCCTTACGTAAGCGTGCGTCCGTCCGACGCGGCCCACAACAGCGGGCGGGGGGAAAGACACCAGTGGGACACGGAAAAAAAAAGCCAGCGCTCGCTCCGCTTTTTTATAGGAGTGCGCAAACAATGACTTTTGCGGCCGTCTCATTCGCTAGAGCTAAATAATTATACATGTTTTAGGAAGACATATTGATGGAGAGGTTCATGATGTACTGTTTGGCACCATTTACCACTATATCCTTCACGTCCTTCCACTTGTTGTCGGACAAAAGCAAAGACATTGGCCATAGTGTTACTTTCTTCCTGTGCTAACATACTACTGACTCGGCTTGCTCTGCGTTATATCTATAAGTTTGGTCATCTGGTATGCTTTTTTTCTGATTCCGAATAAACCATGCAAAAACATAAACAGATTACACCTGATTCAAACCACCAACTCCAACCTTCCCTATTTCAAACACCTTCAGCTCCAACCTCGACCTCAAATGCTAAAACACCCTCCACTATCCCACTTGCAGATATGCCTGTTCATCCTCACTTCTTACCATCTACAAGCGACTTACCGGAAAATTCCGAGAGACTGATGTCAACTACAAAAATGTCTTCAAGAGGACCTGTGAAGCAGGAATTCACTCTTAAAGGTTCAACACCGTCTGGTAAACCAAGATTGTTTGTTTGTGGAATCTGCACACGTGCGTTTGCAAGACAAGAACATCTAAGTAGACATGAAAGGTCTCATACAAAGGAAAAACCATTCACTTGTAATATATGCTCAAGGAAATTCAGTAGAAGAGATTTGTTGCTGAGACATTCAACAAAATTACATGCTGGTGCTGCCGACGTTATACCTAGATTAAGGAAACGTTCAATTAAACACATGAAAAAAGAGGAGCTGGAAAGTTTAAACAAAAGTAATCCCCCATCAAGCACCAAGAAATCACGTAAGTCAATCACTTCACTTTCAACTTCAACTGCTCCAACTTCAATTGATACCTATAGTCTCAATAATAATAACACCAATAATCCAAATAATGACGCAATTAAAGTGTTTGCTGCATCTTTAACTTCAAATTCAGATTCTTCAGTTAAAAGAACTACCAGTAATAATAATAATAAGAATGATAATAATAATGATAATAGTGATAATCAGAAAGACAAAAATGGTTCTTCTGTTTCTGAAAACTCACTCATCTTAGAAACTTCTTCAAAAAGTAAATCTAAATCTCCAATGTTGAAATCTTCAAATAAGCATCTCGATGATGAAAGATCAATCTTGAATAACTTCCAATTACCACTATATCCGATGAACTCCCTGGGTGATTTTTCTGATATTGCTTCAAGTTTAATCACTGACAATGATCATGAAAATGGTAATTTCAACAGGTTCAATGAACTACAATCAAACTCTTATAATTTCTATAGGCGTGCATCATTTTCGGCTATGAGTGGTAATAATTATGCAATGACCAATCCTGAACCTTATGCTACCGAAGCTGTTGAATTTTCAACACCCCAATTCTATTCAATTGAAGATGAACAAGAACGATGGTTAAACTCGATATCTGAAAATAATGAAGTGAATTTCAATCCAAATAGCTTCAAAACAAAAAACGAAAACGAAAATCAAAACGAAAACTTAAACCCTAACTCTAGCGTTATTACTAGTGCTGATCAAGTTCAATCTAAACCTAAAACTTCTCGCACTGAAATAGAACAACTAAATGATTTCATGAAAATCAAAAAACTTAATAATGATGATAGCGGAATCACAACAAATAATAATCATAATAATAATAATAACAATAACAATACTAATAACAATAACAATAACAATAACAATAACAATAACAATAACAATAATAATAATACCACAAGCATTCAAAATTATGGGATCTTGAATGGCTATTCATTTTATCATAACAACACGCATGAAATAACTGAATCTTTATTTAAAACACGTCTGAGTGATTCACATAATACCAACACTAATAATTTGAGTTCAACTAAAAAATACCCTACTCATCCTCAGCCTTTCAAATCAACATCACCAATAATGCAAGGAGAATTATTAAACTTAAGTATGGAGAATAATAATATGAATTTCAAAAATACTGCCAATCCTTTCAAACTGAATAATGATATAATCAGTCAAAATTACCAAAAGAGTAATTTGATTAAGAATTTGTTTGATAAATTTTCCAAAACTAATACCCCAATTAATTCAAATAAAATAAATGTCTTGGATAAATTAAATCTGGAACAGTTAGAACAATTGATTCAAGATCATAATTTCACGCAATCCATGGATGGCGGCAATGAGAATAACGCCAATGTTGATCTCGATGGTGATGATTTAATGAATGATATTTTTGGTTCTAATTTAAACACCAAAGATGGTATTAATGATAAAGTGAAACATTGGCAAGAAACTCTATTCAATCAACCAATTGCGGATTTAGAAAAATTAAATGATATGCATGTTTCTAGCACTTATGGACTTCCTCAAGGCTATTCATTTTATGGCGGTTCTGAAGATATTGCTAAGTTGAATAGATCGTCAAATAATGGAATTTTAGGTAGTTATGATAATGATGATATTTTAAGTAGTGAAGCAACAATTTCACCTGTTTTACTAGAATCTAATATTGATGAAGTTGATAAAGATATACCTATGAATCGAGAACCTGCACCTCATAAAGAACATCAGAAATTATGCTTTGAAGAAGAATTTAGTTTGGCAAACTTATCATCATATTCACAAGCATTTTTATTCACTAGTAATATGAAGAAAATGATTAAACAATCATTAAATGAATATCCCTTTTTTGGTACACCAACACCTGAATTAATTTCTAATGATCAATTGAATTTATATGTTGATCAATTTATCAATAAATTTTTAACACATCATCCATTTATTCATAAAAGTATCTTAAATGAATATTGGATGATTAAAAATTCAAGAGAATTGGCAATTGAAAATAGTATTAGTTCAGACGAATTTGAAAATTACAACCAAGCTGATTTTAGAATTGTTAGAGATGAAACATTTCTTGACAATTTTAAAGTTTCAATTGTCTGTTTACCATTATTAATTGCAACCATTGGTGCCGTCGTTTCAAATAAAAAGGAAGATGCTGCTAATTTGTATGAAATCTCAAGAAGGTGTATTCACGTTTATTTAGAAAGTAGGAAAAATTTGAAAACTATTGGCAATGACACAAACAATTTGTCTTCATCTCCTCTATGGTTAATTCAAAGTTTAACATTAAGTGTTATTTATGGATTATTTGCTGATGAAGAAATTTCACTAAATGTGATAATTAGACAAGTTCATGCATTGAATGCATTAATCAAATCGTCGGGTATAAATGAACTAAAGAGACCTCTAAAAATTGAAGAGAATTTCAAGCTTTATTTGAATTACGAATCTAAAATCAGAACCATTCATATGATTTTCCATGTTTCAACATTATTATCAACACTATACAATATTGTTCCATCATTAAGTTTGGTTGATTTGAATATTGATTTACCAGGTGCAAGTTTATTATGGGAATGTTTGAATGAGGAAGAGTATATCAAGTTAATAGAAAATTTTGATTTCAGTTCGAAAAACTTCAAACTTGTTTTAACGGAATTATTTAAGATTGATATTAAGGATATTAACATGACCACTGGTTTGATCCATGATAAAGAAAATTTTTTGTTGAATCATCATGTTAGCGAATTTGGTTTAATTTGTTTACAGAATGCATTACATCAATTAGTTTATTTCAATCAACTAAACGATGAAAAACTAAATTCGAATATCGAATACAATAATAACAACATTGGTAGATTAGCTTTAAAAGAATTAAATAATGGTGTTGAAATTTCAATTTCCAAAATAAAGCAAATAGGTGAGATTTGGAATTTATTAGTTAAGGCATGTATCTTATACAATAAATCCAGTGAAGTGTACAATGATTGTAAGATTTTAAATCATTACCTAAATTTGAAATTAAGTTCAATCATTAATTTGAATAAGATTAAGGAAAGCGTTTGGTTAAAATCCTTCACAGATATAAATGAGCAATATTTTAAATGTTTTAACTATGGAGATGATGAATTGAAAGACACCAAATTCCAGGGTGAACTAATTGATTTAATTGAAAATTCAATAAATATCTTGAAATTAATTTTCTTTAATGAAGATAATTCACTCATTGGTACAATTTCACCAAGTTTTAAATTGAATAATGAAACAATGAAGAAGTTAGATATTATTTACTCAACACCACCGCCTAGTGTTCAAGATGAAAAATATGACTATAATAGTCTAAATAAAATCAATTTGAATGTTTTACATAAATTAAGCATTGATTCACAAGTATTATTTGATGTTATTTTAATCATTGTTAAATTCTTAATCAATTATGAAAATTTTTTTAAAATTAGAATGAAGTTTAATAATTTAACAAATTATACATTTTTACAACATTTTGAATTAAGTTCTGCAATTTTTTCAAATTTTAATGATGCGAATGAGAAAAGTACAAAAAATGAAGAATCCATTGAAAAATTTGATAAGGTTTTGTTTAAGTACTATCTTAAATTTTTTAAGATTTTCTTAAATTTAGAAGAATTCTTGAAACATAATTATAATTATGAAGATTTTGAAACTGGTGAAGCATTAGAAGCATTGAATAATCTATATCCAAATATCAAAAACAATAATGATATTGATAAAATTATCAATGATAGTCAAAACAAATTTTGTGAAGTTGAGAAAAATCTAAATGGTATTGTTTCTGATGAATTAGTTGTTTTCCATGATAGAGATCTAATAATGAGTGAGTTGGTAAGTTTTAAATTACCATATAAATTTTTAAAAATGAGTGGCTTTTTATTTGGTTTCATATATGACAAGAATTTCAAGTTTGTTAATTTTAAACATCTTAGTGATGTGTTATTCCACTTAAGGATTTTTCTTGAAAGTAAAGATGAATATGTGTAATGGTTCTGGTGAAGTACTATGGTTTTTTTATTACATGTTTTTTTTTAGTTATTATTACTGTCATTAACTTTTTCTTACTTTATTTTGTCTTTGTTTTTTTCCTTCTTTCTTATATGAAGCTGATCAAATATCTCAATTATTTTATGTAGTTTACTAAAATGTGTTATGAATTGATATTTACGAGTTATGAATATTCAAAAAATGGAAACTAATAGTTTTAAACTCATCAGGTAAATTATTATTATACTGTACACACAATATAAGTGATTTTGGTAAACCAAATTTCTATAATGTAACAATCTAATTTCATTACATGTCCCTTGTCATGATTCTTGACATGTCAAATGTCAACGTCATCACCTTTCTGGAGAATCTGCAAGTGTCAATGCTTCACTATTTCCATATGAGGGATTGTTGAAAATGGAGATATCCGGCGTGCCGCTCTTTTTCGGTGATCTCCGTTTGAGATTTGTTTACAGTTGCGGTGGAATTTGGATTGCACTAATGTCAGCTATTGTTACATGGTGCATTGATTGTTATTCGGGTTTCCTTTATGATCGGACAATTGAAGCTAGAAGTGTATGGCCTGATTTAATGGTTGTTCAGGGTGATTATAGGAAAACTGATAATAATTAGATAAAGAACATAGTGCTGCAAGTCAGATTTGACATATATTGGTTATCGCGTTGTTCGTTCCGATATAGATTTATCTATAAAAGGGCCGTGTTTTCCAGATAGTTTTTTGAAGTGTGCTTTCATTCAGTTGTTACTTTCTTCAGAAGACAAGATTCATAACATACATACATTAAATTAAACATATTCACAATGGCCTACTTACAAGATTCAACATACGGTAAAGATAACGTTAAATTTCTTAAAGTTAAGAAAGATAAATTTAATCCTCAAAAGCAAGAAGTTTTAGAAGCTACCTGTAAAGTTTTATTAAGAGGTAATTTCGATGTCTCTTACACAAAGGCAGATAATTCACCGGTTGTTCCAACTGATACTGTTAAAAACACTATTTTAGTTGAAGCTAGAAAGACTGATGTTTGGCCTATTGAAAGATTTGCTGCTCATTTAGCCGAACATTTCGTTAACAAATACTCCCACGTTTCTGGTGTTGATGTTCATATCATTCAACATAAATGGACTAAGTATGAAGTTAACGGTAAATTACACGATCATTCATTTAAGAAGGATGGAGCTGATGTTAAGATCACTGATTTATCTTATGAAAGAAATGGTGATTTCAAATTATCTTCCTCATTGAAGAACTTGACTGTATTGAAATCAACTGGTTCTGGTTTCGTTGATTTCCACTTATGTGATTACACTACTTTAAAGCCAACTACTGATAGAATCTTATCCACCGATATTGATTGTGCTTGGAACTTTGATTCAAAGAAGATTGGTTCCATTAAAAATATTTACAAGCTTGCAGATCAAGGTGTTTTCGACGAAACTACTGCAAGTGTCTTAAAAATTACTTTAGATAGATTTGCACTCGAAAACTCACCATCCGTTCAAGCAACCATGTACAATATGTGTTCTGATATCTTAGATGTCTGTCCATATGTTTACAACGTTTCTTATGCATTGCCAAATAAACATTATATTTTGTTCAACTTAGAGTGGAAGGGTCTTTCCAACGATAATGTCTTATTCTACCCATCACCAGATCCAAATGGTTTGATTAAGTGTACTGTTGGTAGAGAAGTCAAGGCTAAATTATAATTTTGCATCTTGGCTGCAATACAATAAATACAATATTCTCAAAAATTTATAGATTTATTATTATTTTCATTTTAATGGTGCTGGTCATTTAAATCCTGGTATGAGTTTCAAATTATTGTTTCTCTTATTTTTTTCTCTTATTTTTTTTTCATTTCATTTCATATCCCTTTATATTCCTCCTTGTGTGTATACATAATTCAACACTCTCCACTCATAAAAGCAAATTAACTCCGATATTAGCAAAAAGTAATATAATTTAAATAGTTTGAAATATGAAAAATCATGCCAGGCTCTCGCCTTGACAAAAATCTATCTTTCTCTCGTACAGTCGGCAACTTCTTGATCTCTTCTTGAAAGTAAGAAGATATCCTTATAAGAAATGTTTTCAAATATATTTAAAAGATCAGCAAGACAAACACAATCATACTCATCTACTTATTTACGTAATTTGGGTCTTCGTTTCCAATCAACCGCTCCAAAACATGCTCAACCTCCAAAACCACCAACTGGAATAAAAAAGTTAATGAAAAAATATGGTTATTCAGCACTTGGTGTTTACTTAACTATCTCATTAATTGATTTACCAATTTGTTATCTTGTTGTTCATTCAGCGGGTGAAGAAAAAATCAGAGAACTGCAAGATAGATTTTTTGATCTGATCGGATATAAGTCTGATAAGTCCAAAGATATTACGAATGCTGAAACTGATGAACCAACTGAAGGAAAAACCAATGATACTAAATCATCAACTTTTGTGGCAGAATTTGCATTTGCTTATGCAATTCACAAATCTCTTGTTTTTGTGCGTTTGCCATTAACTGCAGCAATAACACCTTGGGTTGTCACACGTCTGCAACAATATGGTTTCAAGATTGGAACTGCTGCAATTATTAAAGCGGCTAATAAAGGTACAAAATTATAGAAGTTTGTATATTAAATAGGAATGTCTTAAAAAAATTTCAGTGTCTTAAAGGCCTGTTTACTTATTAATCATCTAAATTTCGCATAATATCTTTCTTCCTCAAATCTTTGATTAACACGTTCAATAACTTCAGACGGATAAACATCTTCAGGTTTTTCACCACCTAATAAAACTCTTCTTTCATGTTCCTTTTGTTCTTCCTTTGTTAAAATGACAACATTTTGTGTGCCTAATTCAACATTTGGTAGCCAACGTGAAATTGTTAATCTAGTTGCTAATCCACTAACAGGACTTTTACCTCTCCAAACTTCCTCTAAGATATATTGAATATCACTTAATGATATCCATGGTGTACGTTGATTCTTGATACCAACTCTTGTTTGTTGACCTGCTAAACTCTGGAATAATGAATCATAAACTTTATATCTGTTTTTACCTTCGATTGGTTCAGTTGGATATCCACCTGCATCTGTGACAATTCTGGTTGCAATCGCTAAACCAAACATGCCTGGCATTGTACCTAAAACTGGTAAAATTCTAACACGGAAATTTTGCAGTGCACTTAATTCATCAACTTTACCCCGTTCGAATTCTTCATCTGGTAATGGCAATAAATTTGCTTTACGTGGATCTGGCTTTTCAGCACTGAAAATTGTTGTTATTCCGTTTGCAATACCCATTTTCTTTAATCTACGACGAACTGTACGTGCTAAAGGATCTTCATCTGAAACACTAATATCGCCAATATTAATTCTAGTTGCATCAGATTTACATGCTGCCCCCATTGATGAAATAACAGGAATCTTGTTATTATAACAGAATTCTAAAAGATCAACCTTTGTGTCAATGTTATCAATACAATCTACGATGTAATCAGGTTTGAAATCATTTTCCATTGTTAATAATAGGCGTTCTGCCTTCTCAATACTAAATAACTCATTAATACCCTCAACTTCACTCCATGGTGCAATTTTACCAATAAAATCAACTAAGCATTCAACTTTACTACGACCAACATCAGCCAATGTTGCACATGCATGTCTATTAAGAGATGATAATGAAACTTGATCAAAATCGACTATACGTAAGTGTGAAACACCTGAACGAATTAAAGCTATAATTGCATTTGATCCAACACCACCTGCTCCAACAACAACAACTCTTAATGAACGAACTTTTTCCATACCTTCTTTTGAAAGAAATGAATAATTTCTAGTTAACTGTTCCATTATTAATTCTTCGGAATAATCTTGTGTAATATGTTTAACAGTATTTTCAGATGTTCTGATAATGTGATCAGGTTTTTGATCGGATGACGATTTACTTGATGCAATTATTGTTTTTGGAATACCTAATGAGGATGGATTATTAAATGGTAGAATGTTTCGTATGTAATCCAATAATGTAGAAGATCCATCATTTAAGTAAAATTTGTGAAAGGATTCAACTGCAAGTGTGGTGAAAACTGCTGTTATTGCAGTTAACGCAAGCACATCTTGATGATATGACCTCATAATTGGTGTAACTGATCCTTGGTTTTACCAGAAAGGAGTTTCTAATATGAAATTCAACAATATTTATCTGAAAAAAAAAAAATCCACAATCATTCTGAAAAAAAAATTGAAAGAAAAAAACATGCGCCACGCAGATGTTTACTCCTGCCACATTCAAAACCCAAAGGAACCGATGATAATATTGGATTTAGGATCAGTAGCTGCAAGTTTTGGTGCAGTGTCTGATACAGGAGTTGTAGTGGATATTGGTGTAGTGGATTGTGATATTATTGAATTGGATGTTTTTGTAGTTTTCTGTTTCTTGTCACTAGAGAAATTGGATGTTGTTTCATCAAGTTTACGTTTTTCCTTTGCAGTAGATCTATTTGATACACTCACATTCGAAGAGATAGACGTTGAAGTTGAAGAAGGGGTAACTATGGATGTTTTATTCAATGACTTTCTACCTGATTTCTGTGGCGTCTCTATTCTAACAGACTGGGTATTTGGTTTTTTCTTCTTTTGAACATCTAATTCACCGTGCCAAATAAACCAACCATCAGCATTTGTGTTTGTATCTTCTTCATAAACTAACTCTTCGTCATCAATGAATGGATCCTCAATATCATATTTACCAATACGTTTATTGTTGACCATTTTTCTACGATGTATTTCTTTAAGAACTAGATTTTCCTTTTCGAGATCGGTCATGCCTGGAGTGAACTTGATTCTTAAGGCTTTAACAATTTCATCCTCTTCTTCATAATCGTTAAATGAAGCATTGCTGTTTAAAGGTGCCAAATCAGCATCATCTACTACTTCATCTTCATCCTCTTCTCCATCACCATAAGCTTCACCTTCTTCCTCTCCATCACCGTCTCCATCGCCATCCGCATCATTGTCAAAATTCCAAAGTCCTCTTGTTGAAGTAGTTGCCTGATTCCCATATTTTTCTTCAACAATCTTGGAAAAGTTATGTTCCATATGAACGTCATTGTGTGTCGACAATGGTAATTCAATATTTATAATAATTGGACCACCTTCTTTTCCAGATTTCTCTTTCTCTGTTTCTTGTAACCCCTTTTCAACATCTATATCCAAATTTGATTCTGTAGATGCTTTTTGTAATCTTTCATTAGCTGTTTCTTTGAGTTTCTCTTGTTCACCTTTTTTAGCGATTTCAATATCTTTTGTAAGTATATTAGTAGAAGTAGTCATGCTTGTTGGATTTAGTAAATTATTGATCCCAAAACGTTGTGGGTTAGATACTAATCGTTCTTCTGGTAAAATTGTTGTATTCATAAGACTTGTTACAGACATAAAATTGTTGACATCTTGTCTTTTTGGGGAATACAAGACAGTTTGGTCGGAAACTGCATTCGGTATAGCATTATTCAACGTCTTTGATTTAGAATTTGCAGGGGTAAATGCATTCTTTGATTCATCACTTGTTGACAATAGTGACCGTATAGATATAGATTTCGTGTTATTTATACTTGACATGTGTAGTATTGAATGCCCATATAAAAGAAAAGTATACTTGACTTTTAGGTTAATATGTAAAATTCAAAAAATGTAAAAACATGTTGAGATTTCAAAATGTTAAAGAGCTAAAGAGCTTTTGTAAATATTAAAATTCTTACTGTACTTATACTATGTTACACTAGTGTTGAAATTGTTTTAAAAACTATAACTTTTCAATTTACATAGAGAAAGAATATTGCTTTGGCCAATTAAAGTTCAGTAACAACCATCAAACCGATTAATTCATCAATAACTTGGGCAGCAAGTAGACCAGTGATATCATTACCAACGGCATTTGGTGGTGTACTAACTTCAACTACATCACCACCAACCAAGTTAATGCCTTCGAGTTCATCTAAAATAGTCATAATTTCTCTTGAATTTAGACCTCCAGCTTCAAGTGTTCCTGAATTAATCATACCAGCATCAAAAGTATCCAAATCAAAAGTTAAATACGCTGGTCTATCACCAACAATTTCTTTTATTTTTCTACCAACTCCTCTTGGTGTCAAGATGTCTACATCTTTTGAGGTTATTATTTCAAATCCACATTCTTTATCGTGATCTTCATCTGTGATTGCAATGAATGGTGCACGAATACCAACATGGACAGAATGGTCTTTTGAAACATAACCAGCTTCTGCTGCATAATGTAAAAATGTTCCATGATTCAAACTTGCATATTTAGATACGCCACCACCTAAAACTTTTGGATCCCAAGTATCAATATGAGAATCAAAATGAATAATTGCTAAACCATCACTTAAACTTGGATCATTAAAGGTTTCGAATGCACTTTTAATGTTCATTAGTGTGACTGTATGATCACCTCCTAATGTAAGAACTCTTGTCTTTTTGTAATTTTTAGACTTAGAAGTTGCATTATGTTTATGAACTGCATGTTGGCCACGATATAATTGATCAAGTGCAATTCTTGCGTCAAATGGAAGCATTGGGACGTCACCACAATCAACTAATTTCAAACCAGTATCATATATTGGTAAATTATGAAGCTTCGAAGATTTGGTATTCCCTCTAATGGGAGAAATACCTCCAAACAATCTTCTTGAACCTTCTCTAACACCATTTGGTCCAAATCTTGCTCCTGGTGCATAAGAAACGCCAGAGTCGAATGGTGCACCCAGTATTGCAATATCTATTTCAGAATCGTAGTTTTTAAAACACTCTTCAATTGGTAAGTGTGCAAATGATACTATACCTGCATAAAGTACATCGTTATCATTTATATCAGAAACGTCATCTTTATCGGGTAGATTAATCTTGGATTTATAGTAATCGTTGTGTTTGAACGTTGAAACGGTTTCATGGCGTTTCAAAACACCTGCTTGTAATAATTGTTTTTTTTTTAATAAGACTTCATCTGTGTTGATTAAAGAACCAAAAATTGCATCTATGAATGTTTCCGAAGTTGGTATATCATCAACATTATTTTTAGATTGATGAATTCCCATAAATTCTTGTGGAATGAAGTTTGCGTTTGCAATTGATAGTAGATAAACGAGGATACTGAATGATGGTAATTGCATTTTGCAGATTTGTTAAGTTCTAATAAAGAGTTAGTTGAGAAAAAGTAAACTCAACGTTTATAATTATATATATATATATATATATTTACGTAAACCATGTATCAATCGTACACCATACAAATTAGGAAGGTGCAAACGATAAAAGTTGGAGATACTAGAAATTCCGAGGAATTTTTAATATTACACTTTTGAATTGCTTATTTTAAACAAGCCCTTATTTATAGGTAATACAAGTGGAATGGTTATGGTAGTTTCATATATTGAAATTTACTGAAGTAATATGTTTGACTATCAATTCTGGGGGATAATCTAAAAGAAATTTTCCATGGAAAAAAATTTTAAGTTTTAGAAAATTATTGTTGCGGAAAAGATTGCTGGGGGAGCCTGTTCGTGGAGAAATGCCTATCTGTTAAACAGCAGTGTGCATTAAATAGGTTTACCTGTTGTTCCCATTTCATTAAATTACCTGTATTCAGTTACATATTAACACATTAGTATCATGAAACAACCAGTTCAAAAATTGGTCAACGGTTCATTAAGTGAACTTGCGAACCATATTTCCCTTCTTCAACCATTTAGTGAAGGATCATTGATTTTGAATGAACAGCATTTTTATCAGAATTCCATTCTTGAATCATGGGCCACTAAAACGGTGCACCCAGTTACTCTTCGTCATTTAGCAAATTTTGGTAGGAAAATTACAAATGATAAACTACTAGCAAGTGCAAATTTCGTTAGAACTGAATTACCAACGAGGTTAAGTTTAAAGATTAAAGAGTTACAAAATCTGCCATATGAAATCACTAGTAATTATCATATAAATCAAGTCTATCAATCATACTATCACTGTTTTAATGCATTCAGAAAAGTAGAAAAGATTAATACTCTAGAAGATAATAAAAAGTTTTGTGAGTTTGTTCACAATATGTTGGATGATCATTTAATAGTATTGCCCCATTTGATGATGGGTGCTTTAGAAATTTCAATTTCAGAGCTAATGGAAAGATCTGAACTAGATAGTTTTATGTCATCAATGCTTAGGTCTAGAATTAGTAGACGAGTTATAATGAATCAACATCTTTCGATGTCTAGTACGTATATGGCCTCACTAAAATCAACGAAATTGGGTTCTCGTGAAATCGAAAATGATATCAAACCAATTGACTATGTCGGTGAAGCATTTCACTATTGCTCTGCGTATAAACATTTGCAAGATTCTTACGATTTAATCATTCTTTTTCTACAGGGTCTATATCCAAATTCAAAAATGCCAAAACTTGAAATTAAAGGTGATGATTTCAGATTTCAATTTATGACAAATCACTTGAACTACCTTTTTACTGAAATTTTGAGAAATTCCCTTAGATCAACAATTCAACAATTTATAAGGATTAATGAAAAGGACCCAAACTTTAGTAATTTAGAGCCTCCGCCTGTTGTTGTTGATATCACCAACACTAAATATGAAATGACATTTAAGTTCTCTGATCAGGGAGGTGGATTACCACTTGATAAAATTGAATCAATTTGGTCTTTCGGAAGATCACCTGAACGAGCAAGAAGAAACTTGTCCAATTTTTATTCATTACCGGGACTCGATATACCTACAAGATTACCTATAGTTGAGCACCAGTATTTTGAAAAAAGTAGTCAACACAAATTAAAGACACCTGAAAAATTAACGGGAGTTTTGAACAATCTTGGACAAATGGAGTTGAGCGGTGAAAAAAACCGTCGATCAATGCTTAAATCCCTTGCTTCTAGACCTTTCAGATATACTTTGGGTGTCTCATTACCAATGTGTAAAGTGTACACTGACTATTGGAATGGTACACTTGAAATGAATTCAGTTGATGGTTATGGGAGTGACGTTTTCTTGAAATTATCTAAATTAGGTAATAATCAAGCATCTCCACAACTTGATAAAGCATAGTCTTGAATTAAATAATTCATGTGGGTGAATTCTGGAATTTTATAGATATTTATAGGAAAAAAATATTAATTATGTATACGATAAAGCCTTTTTGCTGTGTATCTTTGATCTACATTGTCACCAATATTTTAGGAAATGGAAATTACTAGATATGAAGCAATAATTTTATAGGCACCATTACTTTACAACACTTATTAACAAATTAAATTTTTATTTAAAACAACCAAAATGCACCAAACAAATTATTTAACTAAGTTTGTTTCGTAAATTTTAGCTAAATGAAGAAAGAAGGTTTTTATGTAGAGAAGCCAAAAGAACAAAAATGAAGTAACGATAATAGGATAGTTTTATTAATGAAAATACAATGATAAGTAAACAAAATAAAATCATTCAGATGCTTCTTGAAAACGGTCTGAAATAGTTGAAAGTAACTTATTAAATTCAGTCTTTAATTCTTCTTCACCTCTACTTGGTTCTAAAAACTTTGCTGAAGAGACTGCATGTTTAACATCAGAAGTAGATTCTGCTAATTTAGACCATTGCGCACCACTAGCAACTGCCTTTTGAGCTTCGTCGTAATAAGAAACAAAAGTACGCATCATATCGTAAGTCTTCCAGATTGGACAGAATGCATCATAAGTGGAGTAACCATTTTGTTGTAAGAAATCTTCTTTAATTAAAGTGGAAACATCTAAGACAATCTTATCGGAATCAGAAAGAGCAGACTTACCCACTAATTGGACAACTTGTTCTAATTCTTCAGCAGTAGATAGAATTTCCTTAATCTTGTCTCTTAAAGTTGCAAATTCTGGATAACTTTGGTCATAGAATTTGTTTAAAACATTTGTGTATTTGGAGTAAGAAATTGCAGTGTTGATAGATGGGAAATGCTTTCTTTGTGCTAATTTTTTATCTAAACCCCAGAAAACTTGTGTGATACCTAAAGTAGAAGTAGTAACCGGGTCTGAAAAATCACCACCAGCTGGTGAGACAGCAGCAACAATAGAGACTGAACCTTCTCTGTTTGGAGAGCCTAATGCAACAGACTTACCAGCTCTTTCATAAAAAGAAGCTAACTTAGCACCTAAATAAGCAGGGAAACCTTGATCAGCAGGCATTTCACCTAATCTACCAGAAATTTCTCTTAAAGCTTCAGCCCATCTAGAAGATGAATCAGCAATCATCGCAACATTCTTACCTTGGTCTCTGAAGTATTCAGCTAAAGTAATACTGGTGTAAATAGAAGCTTCTCTTGCAGCGACCGGCATGTTAGAAGTGTTAGCAACTAAGGTGGTTCTCTTCATAATTGGTTCCTTCTTACCACTTATCTCAGTGAATAATTCTGGGAATTCCATTAAAACTTCCGCCATTTCATTACCTCTTTCACCTGTAATAAAAATTTTGCTAGTGATGAAAATGTTAGTATTAAAAAATTCATGAAGTAAAAAATAAAAAACATGCTTTGAATCTTATAATTTCGTAAATAGTATCAAATATTGCATTGATGTTTAATAGTAAAATACTGAATTAAATTTAGCTCAAATTGAATGTTTCTAATAAATTTTATCAGTGATTTGTATAATGTCAAAAAAATAAGGTTCGTGCATATAACAAAATGGGTATTTGAGCCCCATAAAAATTCAATTGTATACATACCGCAACCACAATAAATAATAACATCGGAGTTAGAATACTTGGATAAAGATTGAGAAATAACAGTTTTACCACATCCGAAAGCACCTGGAATACAGGTTGTACCACCTTGGACACATGGGAAAAGTGAATCTAAAACTCTTTGACCAGTTAAAAGAGGATAGTTTGCAGATAATTTTGAAGCAACAGGTCTTGGGACTCTGACAGGCCATGTATGCATCATGGAATATTTAGAGGTAACACCTTCATATTCAACTTCCAATAATGGTTCGTCAACAGTGTATGATCCAGCAGCTGCAATAGAAACAATAGTACCTCTTGCTCTTGGTGGTAATAGGATTTTGTGCTCAGAAAGTAAAGAGTTTTCAAATGCAATACCAAAAATG
Source organism: Pichia sp. NRRL Y-12827 (assembly GCA_030570315.1). Lineage (NCBI taxonomy): Eukaryota > Fungi > Ascomycota > Pichiomycetes > Pichiales > Pichiaceae > Pichia > Pichia sp. NRRL Y-12827. Next base: position 41,621 of record JAJLVN010000005.1, read on the forward strand.
TCACCACCGGTAATGTGGTCACCAACTCTAAAATCACTTGGAGTGAAATCATATTTGACGGTTCTCGATAACGCTGGAGCGTCAACACCTCTTGGAATATAAATAGATTGAGAGTTTTCTTTAATTGCCTTTAAAGGTCTTTGAATACCATCATAAATAGTTTCCATTAAACCTGGACCTAATTCAACAGATAATGGCTTACCTGTTCTTAAAACTGGATCACCAACTGTAATACCTGCAGTTTCTTCATAAACTTGAATGGTCGCTTTATCTGCGTCGATTCTAATAACTTCACCAATTAAACTGTCGTGACCAACTTTAACTAATTCATACATGGCACAACCAATCATGTTTTCTGCAATGACGACTGGACCTGAGACTGAGTAAATTTGACCATATAATGATTCATCTTCATCGTCAAGTGAAAGATTTTTGAGTGTTTTACGTGCGTTTTCTAATGCTCCTGCCTGTAAAATGTTAGGAATAAAAAATAATAGAATGTTAGTATCATTAAAAAAAAATTGTTAATTAACTAAACATGTATCATCTCTTTATAGATAAGTAAAATCAAATCATAAATACTTTGAAAGTACATCCGTTCAACAAGGTTTGTTTGGAATAGATTATCTAGACCTCAGATTGAAATTAACAGTGATTCATATAGTTAACTGTAAAAAGAAAGTCAGAGTTCGAATATATGCAATTATACATACCATTGTAAGTAAGGGTATTCACCAAAATGGGATTGTGTTGATTTTCGTACAAAAGATAATTAAACAGTATTGCACATAAAGGATTACTATCGTTACATGTAAGTTCAAGAAACACAACCAGTCGCTTTTGGAAATTGATGCAGCCATTTTTTTTCCAAAATTGCGTCGGTCGTCGTAAAAACGCAAATCGTGTGCAACATGAATTTTCCAAATTGATCAGATCAATAAACAAACTAAACTACTGTAGGTTAAGAGAATTTTTGTTTCGTCTTGAATACTTCTTAAATTGGTTGATAGTGATGAATTTTTTAGCTAAAACGTTGGGCTCTCTAACAGGATCTTCCATTCCTTACACATTTGGCGACGTCTTACAACCCGCACTAACAAATAATCCAAGTGCCAATTCATTATGGACTATTTATGATGGTATTTCAGATAAAGATTCAGTACCTGTGACAATATTTGAGTTTGATTTACAGAATCCACTGACCTCCAGATACGTCCCACTGATCAAAAATGCAATTAAAAGACATCGTGCTTTATCGTTATTACCGGGGGTGTTGACAGTTGTGGAAGTAATTGAAACAGATAAAACTATTTATTTAATTACAGAACGTGCACGACCATTGTCACAAGTCTTAAACAAATCTTCTTCTGAATCAAAGTTTTTAGGTATTTATCAAATTGCTGTTTGCTTAAAATTTATAAACATAGAAGGATCAAGTATACATGGTAATCTAAGACTTGAAAGCATTTATGTAACTGATTCGGGCGAATGGAAAATCAAAGGTTTTGAATTTTCAACAAACTATAAAGACCAATCATCTGATTTTATTTTACTTTACTCACATTACAATTCACTGAATTCATCTAATGGATCCGTTATTCCTCCAGAATTTGAAAGTTCGGGATCAGAATGTTTTAAGAATCAACTCAATGGTAACAAGGGAATCAAATTTGATTCCTACTTGTTAGGCGCTTTGATCTATCAAATTCTTACCAATAAACAACCTAACGCTGCAGACATTGCAAGATCCTCAAATCTTAAAGGTGTGCCTGTTAACAAGCTTTCTGCACCAAGCGCTAGCTTAAGAATAACATCTGAGCAGTTTTTGAATAACGGAATCAATTCATACTTTTCAACTTCCGAAATTAATGCGTTTTCAAAATTTACACAAATCACATTACACAACACTACTGAAAGATTAGAAATATTCAAAGCTTTGATTTCTAGTAGTATACCATTGCCATTTCTGGAACTCAAAGTTTTACCTGAATTAAAAAAAACTTTCGAAACTACAACAACAAATGAAAATAACACACAAACAATTTTGATTTATTTAATGTTTTTAATTTTCAATAAATCTGATAAATCATCAAAATCTTTTGAAAAATTTTTCAAACCGGCTTTCTTACATGCATTTACTTTTGGTGATCGTGCAATACGTACAATTTTACTAAAAATTTTACCAAATGTTGTTGATCAAATTTCAAAATACGAAATTCAAGACAAAATCTATCCTAATTTAGTTAGTGGCTTTCAAGATACTGATTTAACGGTTCGTACTGAAACTTTGCTATCAATTTCATATATCATGGATAAAATTACAGATAGACAATTAAACAATGATCTTTTGCGTTATTTAGCTAAACTGCAAGCAGATTCAGACCCCAAATTAAGAGCAAACACAGTGATCTGCCTTACCCGTATTTCAGAAAAAATGCAATCAAATACACGTATAGGAGTTCTAATTACAGCATTTGGTAAGGCACTTAGAGATAATGATTATGTTACAAGATTATGCGCAATTCGTGGATTTGAAGCAAGCATTGACTATTTCACACCTGAGATTTGCTGTTCAAAGGTTTTATCTTCACTTTCACCTGCATTACTTGATAAATCCAGTGTTATTAGAGAAGAAGCTGAAAAGACATTTGAATTGTATATAAAAAAAATCCGAGACAGTGCTGCCACTTTAGGTCATAATGAAGAAGATGATCATATTCAACATGATGTTCTGAATTTGGATAACTTGCTTGATAGTATATCTTTAGAAAGTTTGGGTGATTCCATAATTGGATCAATTTCTGCAATAAATACGCCTTCAGGCACCCCGTTCCCCGAATCACGTATGAATAGTTTAAATTTTGGCTCATCAAAACTAAATTCAACAGACAACTTAATTAAAGAGGATCTAAATTTTGATGATAATGAATTAGATGATGGATGGGGTTCCGATAATGAAGAAATTGTTAATCCAACGCCAAAATTTTCTATTGAATCTAAGAAAGCACCAAAACCTAAAATTATTGCAAAATCCAATTTTGGATTAACGCCAAACAGAAGTAACTCAAACTCAAGTATAGGATCTATATCTGCCACTAAGAAAACCTTGGTTTTAGGTAAAAAGAAAGCTGTAACTAAACTAAACTTGACCCTTAATCCAACAGTTGCTGATGATGACGACGGTTGGGGTGATGGTTGGTGAAAATTTCAATCTTTAATAGAATTTATATAAAAATATTATAGCACATTTCATCTTAAAAACAATATGCCAATGTTTATGATTAAAGAAACTATTAGATTAAAATTATATGCTACAAAAACAAGCTTCTTTATACCTAAAAAATAATAGTAAAACTCCTTATCAGGGGCTCGAACCCTGGACATTTCGGTCGACTTCTTAAAGAATTCTTAAAAGCCGAACGCTCTACCGACTGAGCTAACAAGGAATTTATATAATTGATAGGCTGGTGATTTTTTTCAACTCACAATTTTGTTTACATGATCTCTTTTTGTCTTTATCTTAACTTAATTTACAGTGAATATTTTTTTGGTAATATTGCTGCATTACTAAAACACCAGATTAATTATTTTTTATGTTTTTTCTACTTTTATATTATAAAATACAGTCCGCTATAACGTATGAACTTTGACAATATGATTCATAATCAGTGTTGAAAGTAAAGTAACTAACAAAAAATTATAAATCTTCATGAAAAAACAAAATGAAATAGGTGGGGAAAAATACCTTATTGTACAGACAAATTAATGATTATTATAAGAACATAAACAGATCACATTTCTACGTAATGATCTTGTTTCAACATAACATAAAATCATAATTTACTAATTTAATTTTATTTTTGCATCAAAGGCTAATAAACCTATTATTTGTCCAGGATGTTAACAAGAGTGTATAATTACTATTGTTTTAAAAGACTCACTGTAAGGGCCAGCATTCTATCAGAATACCTGTAAAAGATCCCTTGGCCCAGTTGGTTAAGGCGTGGTGCTAATAACGCCAAGATCAGCAGTTCGATCCTGCTAGGGATCAATTTTTATTTTGTTTCTACTCTTACATATGTTTTTTTTTTTCTAAATAACATCAAAATATTCATTTGAGTAGATTTCATGTAACAGTATACTAATTGTACCTCTATAGTGATTCTACTACTGATAATTGTATTCACAGTGGAACAGAGTAGGCTTGAAAAGGCTTGTTGAAATTAGGTTGACGTGAGCTTGCATTGAAATTTATGAATGAAAATTTCAAATTGTTTGGTGCGCTTTGCCAACAAACAAGTATTAGCGGAAAGATTAATTAGAGTGTTTCTTTTATCTGGAATTGTAGGCCATAAAAACCACACAGAACGTTCCAATCATGCCAAAGTTAGAGCAATGGGAAATTAAGAAGTACTGGGAAATTTTCAGAGGTTTGAAACCAGAAAAGAATAAGTTAAATGGTGATAAGTTAGCTCCTGTATTCAAAAATTCACGTCTTGAACAAGATAAACTAACAAAGATATGGGATCTTGCAGATATTGATGTTGATGGACAACTTGATTTTGAAGAATTTTGTATTGCTATGAGGTTAATTTTTGATTTGGTCAATGGTAATACAAATAATGTTCCATCTCAATTACCTAGTTGGTTGATCCCTGGTTCAAAACGTCATTTGGTTGAAGCAAATGATGCAGTGTCAACAAAAGTTAATAGTGTTGGTAATGAAAGTGATACAGACGATGAATATAGTTTAAGTTCAGATTTTGATTGGTATATATCGCCAACAGACAAGTCATCATATGATGATGTTTACAACGCCTCATGTGATTCTTACGGTAGAATAACTTATAATTCATTAGATGGATTATACCAAACATTGACAAATGTCCCCAAAACTGATATCAGTTATGCATGGAATATAGTTAATCCAAAACAGTCAGAAACAATTGATAAAGATCAATGTCTTGTATTTTTACATATTTTAAATCAAAGATCAAACGGTAAAAGAGTTCCAAGATCGGTTCCACCTTCATTGAGAGCAACATTTTCAAAAGAAATGCCTGAATATAACGTTGATTCACATCAAACGGAAATACACACCACACCTGTAACAGTTACTCCAAAAGCTGAGCAATCATTTGCATCTAGTTATCTTAATAAGTTGGGCTCAACTAAACAGCCACTAGTATCAAACGGAACAGATTTTACAGAAACAAAAGGAACTGACTGGGAAGAAGTTAAGTTAAGAAGAGAACTTGAAGATTTGGATAAGTTGCTGAAAAAAGCAGAAAATGAAAAAAAAAATAAAGGAAAAGATAGTGAATTAGACATCATCAAATACGAATTCGAACAACTTCTTAAATATAAACAAGAACAAGTGAAACAATTGAACAGTCTTTCGGGTGGTGCTGCTAACTTGAACTCTGTGATTCAAAATATTGATTCCATTGGAGCTCAAGTTAGCCAACTTGAGTTATTTTTACAATCAAAAAAAGATGAACTTAGTGAACTTAATAAACAGATAGAGTCATTGAAATAAAAGATATATACTTCAAAAAAATATGTTTATTTCTGTACTAAGTAGACTTTTATAATCTTATCTAGGAATGAACCAGCCATTTAATAATAATGTGAATTTGTTAAATTAAAACTATTTATATGGAGATGTTACTATATCTAGTTGAGTATATATAAACATAGAATATATCTACAGGCTAAAGAATAAATTATAAAAGTGAAAGTTGTGTTACTGATATTAGTTCATATCTTTGTTCATGAAATTACGAGTCATTGTAGGTAATGCAACTCTAATACCATCTAACTCTTTAGTCATAACAACTTGACAACCTAATCTTGAGGTTTCAGTTAAACCAAAAGCTAAATCCAACATATCATTTTCATCATCATCTGGTTCTGGAATAGCATCATAGTACTCAGGATCAACGATAACATGGCAGGTAGAACAAGCACAGGAACCACCACAAGCACCTTCCATATCTAAATGGTTAGCTTGTGCAATATCTAATATGTTATCGCCTTCTGCAACTTCAAAAGTTTTTTGATCTCCTTCTTTAGTTATAAATGTAATATGCAATTCTTCACCTGGGTTTGGCTTCTTCAAATGACCATGTAAAGCGATTGGTGAAGTTGTTAGTGATCTTCTGAAAAATACTCCACTTTGCTTACCAATTGTTTTTTTGAAGAATCCATGATGGTGAACGTTTTTCCCTATATGTATTATGTTTCTTAACATCGTGCCGTACTAATCCGGTATTTGCTACTCTGATCTGAATATGCCCTGTGAAGGATGAGGAGGAGCAAGAGTTGTTTTCTAGCTAAAGACCGTTTTTTCTTCATATTGCAAATTATTATTTTATTTCTTCTCGAACATTTGAATCACAGATAATCATCAGAAGTCTAATAGGAGTAGGAGAAAACGAATTTTATTGTTGTTTGTTTTTTCTTAAAACGAATTTACCAATAATTACTACAACATGTCTCAACTTTTTGATGGTTATGAAGGAGATTTTAATCTTGCCATTGCAGATGCACAATCTAAATTAGAGCAGACATACGGATTACAAGATGAAAATCGCCGGGTTGAGCTAATGAAACTTATTGAGTCTGCCATTGATGATTGCCATGATTTATTGGATTCAATGTCATTGGAGGTCCAACAATTGGCTACACATGAACGTGCAAGTTACAACGCCAAATTGAGAGTTTATAAATCAGATTTAGATAAGATAAAAAATGAATTAAAAGGGTTAATGGATGATAAAGACAGACGTCAACTATTTAATGGCACAGGTACTGAAAACGAAGAAAACTTCAACCAAAGACAGAAATTATTGAATACTAATGCATCAATTGAAAGATCGTCACAAAGAATTCAAGATGCTACAAGAACTGCTTTAGAATCCGAGTCTGTCGGTAGTTCTATTCTGAATAATTTGCGAGCTCAAAGAGATCAAATTCTAAATGCAAGAGATACTTTAAACGAAGCAGATACTTACGTTGATAGATCCTTGAGAACCTTGAAGTCAATGACCAGAAGAATGGCAACAAACAAGATCATTACTTATGGTATTATTATTGTTTTGGTTTTATTGATTTTGCTAGTTCTCTATAGTAAATTCAGTTAAACTGGTGTTACTGTTTTTTATGCAATAATTACCTCTTAATATCTATTTTTATCGTTCATTTCATCCCTCTTTTTATATTATACCTTTTTTAAATTATCAGTGTAGTTTTTAATAGTCTAAATTTTCGATTAACTGGGAAATATAAATAGTAAGAAAATAAAAAGGAGATATAAGTAGTAAGGAAACGAAAAGGATAAAATAGTCTAAAAATCACTGGTTAAATGGTAAAATTTCTGCAATTTATGGTTCGAAATATATCATTTAATATTATGTTCAATTATTAGTTTCGTATTCATCAGAATTAATATTAACATCTTCAGAAATTTTGTATTTTGACATTGCCTCTCTGACACTGTTTAAGAATTCTTCACCAGCAGAATGCTCAGATGCCAATGTCTTTGCTGATGAATTTCTTGTTAATCCTGGTAATCTAACATTTGTTTCATCTTCATCTAATTCCAATTTCTCAGCTGCCAGGTGCAACAGCGACTTACCTGATTTTCTACGTGATAAGAATTGATACGGTGTTGATCTTGGTTCATAATGTTGGATTTCATCTTCATCAACACACGACTTTCTTCTAACAGGTGTATTTGGAGCTCTACACAAAACACCAACATCTTGAATCATTCTAGCAACCAATGCAGTCCAACCACACTGCCATTTTGCACCCATGCCTCTACCAGTATCACCATCAAAATATTCATAAAAGTTCACTAAATCTTTGAAGTAATCATCTTTATTTAATGTTGCCAATGTACTATTATAAGTAATTTGATCTTCGGTTAACTCAATCTCTTCCTCATTATCAAATGAATCAAATGGTCTACCTAAGTATGCACGATATCCATCATTATCTGGCATGAAAATATGAATCAATCTTTGTTGAATTTCTTCAGCTGCTTGACCTAAATTCAACATTTCACCGCTACCAGCAGGAACTTCAACCTTTAATGATGATCCATAATACAAATAAAATCTTAACAATGATTCAATTAATAGAAAATTCATTGGGAACCAAATAGGACCTCTCCAATTTGAATTACCACCAAACATACCAGAATCTGATTCACCAGGTAAATACGAAACACCGTAATCTTGGCCATTAATATTCATATGAATTGGATGTTTTTCGTGATATTTTGAAAGTGATCTAATACCATAAGCAGATAAGAATTCGGTTTCGTCAAATAATTTTTTCAAAATTGCATCTAATCTATCCCGGTTTACCAAAGAAAGTAATAATCTATCACTATCACCTTTTGCATCCATTGAAGCAATATGTCTTTTGAATAAATAATTTTTATTCTTAATTAACCATTCTAATCTTTTCTTGAATGATGGGAACCTTGCTAAAACATCAGGTTCAAGAGTAGTTGTTGCAAATAATGGAATTAGACCAACCAATGATCTGACTTTGACAGATGATGCACCGCTGTCATCCCATTGAATTTTATCATAGAAAAAATTTTCTTCAGGATCCCACAATGAATCACGAGTTGGGTCACAATTCTTTTCAGATTTGTTTAAGAATGTCATTGCATCTGCAATAAGCAAATAATGTTCAAAAAATTTGGATGCAATATCTTCATAAACTGGATTTTCTTTTGCCAATTCCAATGCAATATTCATCATTGTCATTGCATACCAAGCAAGCCAACCTGATGCATCTGATTGTAATAATTGAACACCAGCAGGTGGTTCAGATCTGTTAAAAATACTAATATTGTCGAGTCCTAAGAAACCACCCTCAAAGATACCTTTACCATCAATATCTTTTCTATTGACCCACCATGTAAAGTTGATTAATAACTTTTGAAAAACCCTTTCTAAAAATGCTCTATCTGCGACACCCCAATTTTTCTTCTCAATCTTATAGGTTCTATAAGCAGCCCAAGCTTGAACAGGTGGATTAGTATCAGAAAAGTTCCATTCGTAAGCAGGGATTTGACCATGAGGTGACATATACCATTCTCTTGTTAATAAATCCAATTGACTTTTTGCAAAGTCTGGATCAATCATTGCAAGTGGAATAGTATGGAATGCAGTATCCCATGAACAATAAAATGGGTATTCAAAACTATCTGGCATTGATAGGATATTTTCATTATATAAATTCTTCCATTCCTTATTTCTTTCATTTGCTCTACCAACAGTTGGAGGTAAGTCAGAGTCCGGATCACCTCTGTACCAATAATCATGAATGAAATGATAAAATTGTTTTGTCCATAATAGACCAGAAAAGGCTTGTCTTTGAACGTTTCTTAATTGTTGAGGAATTGGCAGTGGTGAAACTCTCCAATAAAATTCATCTGCATCATTAATTCTAGCAGTAATTGTATCATCTAACAATTCTTCATCAATATCCAACGCATTACCCGACAAGTCCTTGGTAAATTTATAACGGATTGTCACATAATCACCAGGCGGAACACCTCCGTTATCATCAAAAACATACCATGCACATGCCTTTGTACCGGCTTTTTCTGGGTTAACACTCTCTTCAATTTCATCAACAATATAATCATGAAACCCATCTTTACAATAATCGGATTTATTTTCAACATTGTATAACTGTCTAAAGTTTGTTTCATTATCACAAAATAATAACTTTGGTTCAATATCATTTTCCGACCCTTCATAACCAGGAGAAGGCGCAAATATGATTCTTCTTTCACCCAATTTGTAATGTTTGAATCTAATAACATTATCAGATTCTGCATACATATTTGGTTTTTCTTTATCTATTTCTGATTCTAAATTCCAACCCCAGGTATTTCTGAAAAACATTTGAGGAATGATATGGAGTGGGGCTGGCGCATTTGATCTATTGTAAGCAGTAATTCTAAAACTGATTTCCTCAGGATCTTCGTCATCTTTAGCCATTTCAAAAAAAACGTCAAAATAATTATTATCCTTAAAGACGCCAGTATCAGTAATTTCAAATTCAGTATCTTGTTTTGTTCTCTTGGAATTTTCGTCATATAGTTGTTGATAAGGAAATTTAGAAATTGGGTATTTGTAAAGAAATTTGGCATACGAGTGAGTTGGCGTATTATCTAAATAATAATATAATTCTTTAACATCTTCACCATGATTACCACTTTTAGCAGATGCACCACCTGGTAAGCCAAACAAGTTTTCTTTCAAAATATCATCATTTTCATTCCATAATGCCATTGTCATGTTAAAAAATTGATGAGAGTCACAGACACCAGCCATACCTTGTTCATTCCAACGAAATACCCTACTTTTGGCGGTTTCAAAGTCAAATTGCCAGGCATCACCTTCATCAGTATAATCTTCTCTTGGAACACCCCAGGTTCTTTCAGCTAGATATGTACCCCACCTTTTCCAGTACTTGGTTCTTCTTTTGTCTTCATCAAGACGCTTTTCTTCTTCGCATTTTTTCTGTCCTAACGGCATGACTCAATGCAATTCAATAGTTTAGAAAGAAAGTGAAGAACTGTCACTTTTAATGGGAACAGGAAAACCGTCCCATTTTATACATCAAGCCAATACTTAATACTCCCCACCACAATACGCATCAAATTTAGAAAAGTGGAAAATCAAAATCGGAGGAATAATAAAATGCCGGAGTGAGAAATTTGAGAAATGGATCAACCTTTCCCCAGTAATAAATACACCGGAATTACATGCTATTATCTGTTATTCTATCTATGTTGTTGTTACACGAAAAAAGCTAGAAATACTGGGATAGTAGTTCGTCGTCATGCAAAATACGGTCCATTAGTTTGTAGACAACTAGAAGCATGCGAGGAAAGCGGCTTGCAAAGTAGCCATAGAACCCTTCAGGAAGTGGCCCCATTTCTAAAGCTAGATCTTTCGGAAGATCTTGATAGTGGTGATATTTGTTCCTAATTGCACGTAAAAGGTCCATCAGTTTATGTGGATTGTATTTTCTGTACTTGCCTAGGTTCTCAATAAAGTTGTTGTCGAATTTAACAAACCAGCCTTGTTTACCCAAAATTTCTTCTGCTACAGATTCTAATTTAAGTAGCAACGCACTTGGTGGATCTCTTCTTTCAACTTCAAATCTATCTGAAACCTTCAACATGAAATCTAATTTCTTCTCAGTACTCCAAAAATATGGATGTTTCAAAACATCATTCATATCAGGTCTTAAAATTGGATTTCTTTGAATCATTGAGCTAATTAAATCTTTGATTATAAAGGAATCGGGTAATGAATTAAGTTTTGATAAATCATATTCATTTTTTATAATATTACCTTCTCTAATATATCTATCGCCAAAAGGATGATAACCTCCTGTTAAAACGTAAAAAAACACGCAACCAGCTGAAAAAGTATCTAAGGATCTTGTGAGTCTGACACGATTTTTCGAATTCTCTTCTGCATATGCTGGTGAAGTATCAAGTAATAACTCAGGTGCTCTCCAACCAGAGGTGCCAGCTGCATTCGCAGTTGTACCTCTGAATGATGATTGGTCATTATCCAATTTTTTACATAAACCAAAATCAGAGATTAAAAACTTAACAGTTGTTTCAATTTTTTTATTGTTTTTGTTATCATTGTCTTTGATAACCTTTGTTGATGTTGCAGCCAAAATATTTTGTGGCTTCAAATCTCTGTGAACAATCTTTAACGAATGAAGATGATTGATACCATTTGCAATTTGATATAAAATTTGGCTTGTTTCATGTTTAACACCTAAATCTTTCTTTTTTTCTATAATATCCTCTAATGATGCAGAACATAATTCTAGTGCTATGTATAAAAATTTATTGTTCTCTTGTGAACAGAAATATCTAACAACATTGGAATGATCATCACTTTCTTGTAATAAATTAATCTCATGAGAAGCAACATCATAGAAGTCAAGTAACATTCTCTTGACTGCTACTGGTCTGTTTTCAAAGTACCCTTTGAAAACAATTGTACCATGAGATCCAAAACCTAAGATATCATCTGTAATTGATAAATTGTTACTAATCTTGGTTATAACAGGTTCTATTGTATCTCCCATATTTGAATTTGACCTACTGTTGGCCACACTTTCATCATCACTTTGATCTTCCACTAGTGTAGTTGATGAAACAACCCTGGATTCCATCATATCAAAAGAATCCTTTTTTTTATTCTTTTTACCACCGCGTGAACCTCTTTTGCGCTTTCTCTTACCTGTGTCGTCAAATTCATCATTTGTATTTTCTGAAAGTTCTAATTTAATTGTCTTTATAGTATCATCCGAGCTGTTAGTACTATCAGTACTAACGGGTATATTCTTTTTCTCATTCTCTATAACTTGATCATCACCTTGAGATGGCGATTCTGGATCTAAATTCAATGTTGGTATCTCTATTGAGTTGATATCATTGCCAACAGTTTGTATCTTCACTGGCTGTCCGAACTTTTCAGCAAACGTATTAAAAATTCCCAATCTTGACAAGAGGTAGAAAATACCAAGGCATAGTAATGCAACAAAAACATTTTCAAAAGCTCTGTATATAAGATTTGAAAAGGATGACTTTTTGAATGTTATTGTTGGCGATTTTACATTGAAATTATCATCATTACTGATTTCATTCTTTTCCTTATCAGTATTTATGTCAATCATTCTATTTGAATGATCCATACCTTGATGATACTTGGCAGGTACATTCACCGCAGTAGCAGATTGATACACTGCCAAATGATTATTATGCATATTATTAAGCTTATTATCTTTATTCAGTTTATCTTTCAAGGAATTATCATGAACACCAGCAATGGAAATTTCTAATAGATCATTGTTTGCAAATATTGATGGCAGTCTCCATCTTTCATTTGTTATATATTTTGCTAACGGTGCTGATCTAACCAATGATGGGTAATATAGTTCACTCAATGCATACCATGATCCTTCTTTTGTTTTATCAATATATGTTGAGTCATGTTTCCTTTGATCATTATTTGTCTTGCGATTTTCGGGATGTGGTAAGATTATGTAGTCGTTTTCACTGTCTATTGTTACAAAAACATCAAAAATACTTACTGTAACATAAGGTAAATTTGAAACCCAATTTACAGCTTTCGAATTAACATCTAACGCCAATAATGAACTGTCATGGAATGGCTGAATGTAAATATCATCCGGTGATTCATGATTTTGACCAACTAAACTTGTATGCAAATTGTTTGGACCCCATTGAACATATGTTATATTCCAAGATGTATTATTTTTTGAATGTATCGTTAATTCATAGATTGTTTTACCCAAAGTTATGAATGGCCCAAAATCATTTTCGTGTGATCCATGGTAATTAATTTCATCATTTTCATCCGTATAATCATAAGTATCGTATTCATCCTCTATAAATAAGTCTGAATCATGAGACAAACCATTTAAGTTGTCAATATAATGACTTTCATGTTCATTCATCGAACAAACACCAATATTATCTAAACCAAAAGTTTCAACAATTGCACCTGTTCTTGCATTTATTTTAACCAATCCAGAAACTCTTTTTCCTGTATACATGAATTGATCATCAATACAATATGGAGAGTTTAAAACCAGCTGCTTGATTGAAATTGGTAATTTTTCTAAACCAGCATTACCAGTAAAGTGATATACCGTACCATCACCAAATGGCTCAACAATCCACGTTATAGCATTCTTACTATTTCGTACATGTCTATAATTATTATTATTATGTGTATTGTGATCATTGTTGCTATTTTGGTTATTATTATTATTACCCCTTCGTCCTTCAGTATTTATATATTTTGAATTATAGTATTGTGGGTATTGGTTTTCAATAGATGAAGAGTGTTGACTTATAAATGATATGGGAGTAGTAAATGTACTTGAAATAGATTGATCATCACCAGATTTTATTATTACCAAAGGTTGACCACCAACTAATGACCATAGTAATTCACCAGTTCTTCTATTGACAGCGTTTAAATTACCTTCAATGTCCGAAGTTAAAATTAAATTAGTGATTTGAAAATCTTCTATCTGCACTAGACCGTTATTGGATATAAAATTGTCTATTTGTTGATAATTAGTGTATGCTTGATCCAATGCAGGCTTGACAATAAGTTCTTTATTGTCTCCTGATTGTTCAATTTGTTCGATTGAAGTGGCCCAAACGGCCAGAAATTTGAAGTAAATGCACCATACACAAAACAGAGTGTTAGCTCTGAATCTATGTAACATTTTTTTGAGCAGTTCTGCAATCCTGATGCCCTTCTTAGTCAGTAAAAAGATTTCACAGAGTATGTCACAGGTATCGGACAACTTAACAAAAATTGGGAAAATGCAAAATTGGGAAAATGCAAAAATTGGGAAAATGAAAAATTCGAAAAATGAAAAATAAAAGACCTGGACATGATTTTTTTCTGGTTTTGTCGTGATCTGTCCGGTTTACTGGTGATGTGTATTTTTGCGGGGAACCTAATGAGCATACTAGAAAAGATATCTACGTCTTTTTTTTAAAGAGTTCAACCCAGAAACCCCATTGAACGACACAAACAAACTCAGGTAATTTAACAGAAATGGCAAACTTGGTATTGGAAATGCTTGACTGGTTTCTTCAAGCTGTCCTTGACATCTTTTTCAGGGAAATATCTGTCAGAGGTTCATCCAATTTCCCAAGCACAGGTCCAACAATTGTTGTCGTTGCACCTCATGCAAATCAATATCTAGATGCTGCAATTTCAATTACTGCTGCTCATAATGTTTCACATAGACAGATTTTCATGATTGAAGCCGCTTCATCTTATTATAGTAAATGGATGGGTCTTTGGAGTAGATGGTCCGGTGCAATTCCTGTTGAAAGACCCCAAGATTTATTAGTCGCAAAACAAGGTGAAATCCAATATGAGAATTATCCAGACGATCCCTTAACCATCATTGGTAAGGGTACACATTTTTTAACAGACTGTGAACCAAAATGTTTATTGGGTATCCCAAATAGTGGTGGTAACGTTAAAGTTGCTGAGATTATTAGTGATACAAAATTGAAATTAGCAAGTAAAATGAAAAAACAAACCGGTATTGATGCTTTAATTAAAGGTACAACATTTAGTGTTGCACCAAAAATCAACAATCATGAGCTTTTCGATAAAGTTTTTGATGCTTTATATTCGGGTAAATGTATTGGTATTGCACCTGAAGGTGGTTCTCATGATAGACCTGAATTCACCGAATTTAAGCCTGGTGTTGCACTGATGGCTCTAGGTACCGTTGCTAAATATCGTGATAGTAAAGTCACAATTGTTCCATGTGGTCTTAACTATTTCCATCCTCATAAATTCAGATCCAGAGCCGTTGTTGAATATGGTACCCCAATTATTATTGATCAGGAAAGAGCTGCTGCCTATATCGAAGATTCAAGAAAGGCCGTCAATGAATTAATGTTTGAAATTAGTGCTGCAATGAATATTGTAACAACTCAAGCTCCTGATTATCAAACTTTACAAGTTATTCAAGCTACAAGAAGATTATATTCTGCTGCTCGTTTTAGAAGTCCGCCTTTACCAGTTGTTGTGGAAATGAATAGAAATTTATTAATTGGTTATAATAAATTCAAAGATGATCCAAGAATTATTCATTTGAAAGATGCTGTTTTGAATTATAATAAACAATTGAGAACTTTTGGTTTAAGAGATCATCAATTAGAAACTGCAACTGAGAATAAGTTTAAAAGTTTCTTTTTATTGATTAAGAGAATGATCGAATTATCTTTTTATTCAGTTTTAAGTTTACCAGGTACCATTTTATTCTCACCAATTTTCATTGCTTGTTCAATTATTTCTAAAAAGAAACAAAGGTTAGCATTAAAAAAATCAGTTGTTAAGATTAGAGCTACTGATGTGCTAGCATCTTGGAAAGTTTTAATTGCCCTATTCTTTGCACCGGTTTGTTATTTTGTTTACTCTTCATTAGGTACATACGTTCTTTATCATTACCAACTTTTACCATCATTTTTGACTTCATCAGTATTCAGCCCTTTGATTATTTTTGGTTCATGTTGGGCATTTTTTGTTGGTACATCTTATTCTGCACTCAAGATGGGTGAAGTCGGTATGGATATTTACAAATCAATTAATCCATTGATTTTATCATTATCGTCTTCTTCACGCCAACTTACTGAACTTCAAGAAGAAAGAAAAAGATTATCAATGGAAGTTACCGAAGTTGTTAATGAATTAGGCCCCAAGGTGTTTAAGAAGTTTAATGAATACCATTTACAAGAGGTTAAAGAACAGGTTGAAATTGAACAAGAAGAAATCAGAGCAAGATCACGCTCAAGATCTAGAAGTGCTTCAATATCAAGATCAAGATCCACTTCTGTTGCATCACTTCCACAATTGAGTAGACCAAACTCTAATTACTCAGGGTTTTCAGCTTTTGACGGTGAAAATGATAAAGGTAAACTACCAAATTTAGAAAACGTTTCAGTTTTCCCAGATTATTTACAAATGTCTGACATTACCTCAGCTTCATCCACAGCATCAAGTATTGAAAATATCCCCGTTGCATCAAATGCAACTTCCACAGGTGTTAATATTAGTGATAAAATCAGACAAGCTGTTATTCAAAGAAATATTGAAAACGAAGAGCATGAAAGTTAATTCTTTAATACATGCTTATCTCCTATTCTTTCAGTTCGTTTATACTATTATATTTTTTTTTTATTTTAATTTTATTTGTAACAAATTTTTACGATGTGAATGAAATACCTAACTGAATCCAAAGGTGTATGCATATAAAACAAATTTTAAGTTCTTTTATATTCGTACATATAACAATCGAAATTTGAAAAATCAGATGAGAGAGTGTAAAAATTAAATCGAAACAGTTTTCAAATGTAAACATCATATCTGTTCAAGATAGGAGATTTATTATATAAAATAACAAGAAACATACATTAAAGACTAAACAAAAGAATTGTAACATCATGTGGCAAGCTTTTGTTATTATAGGATTACTTCTTTTAGTGGTACCTATTTTTATACGATTGTTTTTTCAGTTGCCTTATATTATATTGGGGTCTTTAATTCCAGTATTTATACTTTTATTACTTCAATATCAAATTCAATTACAGCCATTTAATGAAATAGAATATTTAAAACAAAGGCCAAATAGATTAACATTTCATAAAGAGGAAAACTGGCTTAAAAATGTGAACTTTCTGAAAAACAAACAAACAATCTCAGTTGATTCACAACAAATTTATCCTGAAAATTTTGTTATCAATGACACTTTAAATAACATTATTAGTTTAATATTACGAGACTTTGTTCAATCTTGGTTTCAAAAAATTTCGCAAGATCAATCATTTATTGTCTCACTGAGACATGAATTTAGAAATATAATAAAGATCCTTCATAATCGACTTGTGGAAGTCGATTTTGCAAATTTAGTAGTTCATAACTTAATACCAATTTTTAATGACCATGTTGAAAAGTTTTTGGTTGCTCAAGAAATTACAAAGAATAAAAAAATCATCAACAAGTCAACGAAAAATGCGGACAAAACAACAGATATTGATGCTGATTCAATCCTTGCTTCAAATTATAATAGAGGTAAATTACATTCTGGAATAAAATATAATTCAACTGATTTTGATAAAGATCTAACTATTTATTTAAGTTCTTTGATGGACAGAATTTTACCTTCATTGATCGAGCCAAATGAATTAAAATCGTTGCCTGTAAAGATTCTACTAAGAGAAATATTAGCGTCAAATGTGTTGAGTCCTATTTGCTCAATGTTTTCCAATCCCGATTTTTTCAATCAAATTATAGAATCTACATTGACGAAGCAAATGAAAGAAAGAAATGATGTTAAACGTTTAAGATATGTTTTACGAAGACAGTCAATGAATTTTGACCCACAACAATCTGATCCATCGTTTGATATACTTCAATATAAACTAACTTTAAAAACTCCCAAACAAGAATACGAAATAATATTGAAAATGATTCAAAATTGTTCCAATAAAGAAAATTTGTTGAAGTATAAATATTTTTTATTGTTGCAAAACGAAAAAATATTAAAGTTTCAAACACCAGCACAAATAGAAGAGTCAAGGGTCCTTCAAAAGTATATTAAGCGTTCAGATAAATTGATTACTACTATAGAATTAAAATTGAATAAAAAGACAAAAATAAATGATAGTAAAACCAGTTCGGTGACACTAAACCAATTGAACACTGAAGAGAAAGTTCTTACCAGGGATTTTACATTACATGAAATCTTGACATCCTCAACAAAGTTAAACTTTTTTACTACTTTTATGGAAAAAAGAGATGATAGACAGAATTTACTTGACTTTTGGTTATCTGCTGAAAACCTAAGAAACCCATTGGAATTTAGTGTACCAACAAACAATAAGGAGCCAACATCAAATAATTTAAATGTTGAAGACATGGATTTAGAAAGCAGCGATGAAGAAACGTTAATGTTTTTAGATAAAGATCTCACACAAGCAGATGATATCAAAGTTATATTTGAAAAGTATTTTCAGCTTTCAGTTATGAGAATTCCACCGAAAGTATTTTACAAAGTTAGTGAGTTTATTGAAGGTGATTGTACAAATGTACTGGCATATCACCGTGCAAGAAAACATATTTTTAAATTACAGGATTTTGAATACTATAGAATGAAGACAAGTGATTTTGTTGCATTCAAAAATTCAGATTTATGGTTGAAACTATTAGTTGAAGAAGCCGTTAATAAAAATAAATCAATAGTTATAAATGAGGATAAATCATATTCCATTTTAAACAAAGCCGATTCCAAACTTGTACTTGATAGTCTGCAATCCTCCTTAAAGTCACTTCCTATAACAGAATCGTCAGGAGATCCATTAGCTAAATATTCTGAAAAAGAAAATGATGGTAATTATGTTGATGTTAATATGTCAGGAAAAGTAAGTGATAAAGTTATTAAAGCCGTGGAAGATGCGCTAAATGAAATTATGAAAGATAATGGTAAAACTGATATATATGAAGAGTTCAATAGTACTGATAAAAGAAGTTCAAGACTTGTAAGTGATGATGTTGCGAAAGATTTATTTGGTGCTGATAAACAAAGTTTATTTGGCGTTGATGAAGATAGTTTATTTGGTTTAGACAAAGATAGTTTATTTGGAAATGATGCAGGTTCTGAAGATGCCATTTTTAAACAACATACACCAGATCCTACACTCATATCTTCTTGTATGAGTAACAATGATCATTCTGAAAATATCAAATCAAAAAATGACAATGGTAAAATTGAATCTACTGATGATCCAAAAATGCTCAGACCAAATGATTTGAATTTATCAACAGAAATTGAAAGACTAAGTTTTGAAATCAGTAAATTGGAAGAACAACGACTTATTATTAACACTTTATTGAAAAAGGCAGAAATTATAAATAACGTTCCAGAATCAAGGATATTGAAGAAATCATTAATTAGTCTGGAAAAGGAATTGAAACTCAAGTCAACGCAAAAAGAACAGTATATTGTACAAGAAGGAGAGAATAGTCTTTATGAAAGATCTATTGTTACAATTACAAGTTGTATTTCTGCTAAGGATAAGAATGGCAGAAGTTTTATTATGTATGTCATTAAGCTTATAAAATTATCGCAATCCGACCCTACTAAAGTAAGAGCAACATGGATGGTAACCAGAAGATTTAGTCAATTTTATGAATTACATAACTATTTGAAGACTAGATACCCAGAAGTCAATAATTTGGAATTTCCAAAAAGAACGGTGGTCATGAAGTTTATCCAAAATTCTGTTCTTGATGAGCGTCAAAGGAAGTTGAAGGTTTATCTAAAAGCCTTAGTTAGAAATAAGGATATTTGCTCTGATAAAGTTTTCCGAGATTTTTTATCAAGTGAAAATTTTGATGCATCAGGGGATACAAACGTAAACAATGATACCAATAACAACATTAGAAACAATATTACCAAAAATGACAGTAGACATAATGAGAATAAAAACAAAAACATCAACAATAACAGAAATACAAACGCAAAGAAAAATATTGATGGATCAGGGACGAAACTATATAACATTGTCTCAAGTCAAGCATTATATCCAATATTATCATTGGCAAATTCTAAATCAATAAATGATCAAGTTGACAATAGTTTGATGGAGAAGAGTACAGATGATTTGTCATATGTTCACGAAGCAATTGATAGCTCATCAAGCATTCAAAGTGCAACTGAGACTCTGTCAACTGCTGATGCTAAATTTAAGGATGTTTCGTTTATCAAGCCAATATGTGACTTGATTGTTTCAATTTTTCAACTCAACAGCTCAACAAGTTGGTTAAGAGGTAAAGCACTAATTCTACTATTTCAGCAACTTTTTGGGTCAACCCTGGAAAAGGTTTTACGGAGTAACATTGATGGTAAGCTGAAACAAGAAGATAACGTATCTCAAATACTTACAAATTTACAAGTTAAGTTGTGGCCTGATGGTAATTTTAGAAAATCAGCTATCCCTAGAACATTAATTGAAAAACAGAGAAGTAAACAACAAACTAGATTATTATTACATGCTTTTTTAGCGGATACAACAGCAAAAATATTTGGTCAAACTGCAGCCAGTGAAGCAGCTGAAACACTTTATATTATATTTCAGAATGAGATTTTGAACCGTCATTTGATATTAATTATTTTAGACGAACTATCACAAGCTATTTTTCCAGAAATAATCGAATAAAGGAATTAAAACTACTGTATTTATTAGATGATTTCATTTTTAGTTAATTATATATTACAAATTGGAAATTAATTGTACAGCTTTAGTTTTATTGATTATCTTCTATATTTAACCGTTTTTATTTTGAGTATCATTTTTAACCACAACTCCACTTTCCCTAAATTAATCTAAATTTAGATTTAAAAAACTACCCAGGCTATAACGAATATTATTTTTTTGTTTTTTTACTAGTTTAGGATACGTTGGATTAACTTTTGTAATCTTAGAGTTCAGCTTCTCCTTTGAAATTATTTTTTTTAACGCCTTATCTCTGTGAGATTTTGCCTTTGCAAATAACTCAAAATCTGCTGGATAGTTTTCAATCGGCCCATTAATAGTATCTTTGTCCAATTTAAGATTAAACAACATCATTAGTAATGTTTTATCATGTTTAGAATTATTATCCAAACATGATAAAACACTTAACCAATCCATACCATAATTTGGAACTTTCAAAAGAGAACGATTAGGTAGTTCCTGCATTTTCCTTTTTATCCCTTTGGTACCATTTCTAGTATCATCATGAATTTTAACTAATTTATCAATTAAAGTATCTAGTTTATTGATTACTTTATTTTTCAATAAAGGATTTAAAGTAATGTCTTCCGGGGTATGTCTTTGATATTTTATATTGGATAAAGAACCGTACTTATCTAGCTTTTTGAATTTAGATTCAGAATATTTATTTATTTGTGAATTAATTTTTTTTTCATAAATCGAATCAATGCACTCGTTTAAATCATCTAATGGGTTTATCTGCGGATGCCAAAACTCCAACATATGAGTTGCACAATTCGATAATTTATTATTTATTCTGTAATTGATAACAGAATACTTAGAGTTCTTGATTGAGTTTGGTAGCTCATTTGCATCTTCACCTAATGTTTTAAAAGTTGTAGTTTTCAAAAATGACCTTGGTGCAATCAACTCGTTTATTGTTAATGGCCACAATGTAAATTCAGGAGCTGGAAGATTAATATTTCTTGTTTTTAGTAAATATACACTATAAAGATGTAAGGGTAAATCAATAGTAAAATCAATATTGGCATCATTCAAAATATTACAAAATTTTTTGACATCTTTTATTTGTTCAATTTTAGGAAATGTACATGATTTCAGTTTATATTCCTCAACTGAATTATCAAAAATATTGACTATTTCCCTCAGTACTTCATTATTTTGGTTTTGTGTTGTCACTGGATCATTATCCATATCAAAAGTTAGATTTATATTGAGATCATCTTCAAACATTGTGTCGTTCAATTGTGTTTTCTCTATACTAGTTTCATGGTTTTTCATATTAGTCGCCGTATCGTTCTCATTAAAATGGTCAATACTTTCCAGATTCAAAGAAGCGGATAAATGAGGCGAATGCCTCTGTGAATAATCATGATAAGTATTTGGCATTTCATCATCTGAAGATTCTATGAGATCACTATCTCCTTCATGCGTAAAGGGATCTGTATCATTGTTTTTTAATGTTTGTTTTCGATGCTCCTTATAAGAATCAAACATGTAAACCTCTTCATCAGAAGAATCGTCTGTCAGCATCCCACTAACTATTTGATATATCTGTTATTTATTTTATTAATTCAAAGAAAGAAAGTGCTTATGTGCATCGCATAAAGAAGTGTAGATTTCATGTTGCAGTCGCTCGTCGCTAAATTGGAAAAATCCACTTTTCTTTGATTTCCAAACATGATTTCGACGTTAGAATTTGGAAAGAAATTGATTTACTATCAGCTAAAGTTTCAATTTTAGAACCAAAGCAACATATTTTCTAATTTGATAACATGCCAACTTTAGAAGAAATAGATGATATAGAGGATATTGACAATCTTGATATGGATTTAGCTGAATTTGATCCAGATTTAGTGACCCCAGTGGCACCTGCAAAACCAAAACCACAAGTTACCAGATCACAGGATGCAGATCCAGGATCTCAATTTCCTGTACCTGATATGTTTAAAGGAATGGGTTTTGATATGGATGACATGATGAAGAAACAAAAGGCAGCTCAAGAATACAGAGAAAAAACTGCTGTTAAATCAAATATGAAAATGTATGATAGTATGACACCAGAAGAAAGAAAAGAATTCAAAATGATGCAAATAGTTTATCCTTGTTATTTTGATAAAAACAGATCAACAAATGAAGGTAGACGGTTACCGATCTCCAAGTGTGTTGATAATCCATTAGCTAAAACCATTTTAGACGCATGTAAAGTTCTAAGAATCCCTGCAGTTTTCGAACCTGAAAAATCACATCCCCAAGATTGGGGTAATCCAGGACGTGTGAGGTTAGGATTGAAATATGAAGGTACCTCAACTCATAGTGTATTGCATACTAAAAAGCAGGCTCTAATTGCAATTTCAGACTTTATGAAATCCCATCCAACAACTCTCCAAAATGTTAAAGATTTACCAGGTCCACCTGAACTGATGGATGGTAGTTGGGAAGCAAGTGAAATCCCAAAAGTTAAAGGCTTTAAGATGAATACTATTGTACCAATGCATTCTTTGTTAACAATGAAAAACCCAGAAACCGCTGGTGCGTATGTTAAAACCCCAGCAACAGAAGAAACACCTAATAAACCAATCGAACCAAAAAAGGTTAAACAAAAAATCCAAAGAATAAGAGGTTAATCTAAATAAACTATATATAATGTGTATAATAAAGATTTTATCTATTTAGATGGAACGTATTGCTTTCTATATTCTAAGATACTGTCCATTTGTTCTTTTGTTAATTGGTCCTTTAAGTTTTCAACAATATCATCAAAACAAACAATAGATAAGACAGGGACACCATATCTTTTGGAGACTGTTTTAGTTGCACATTCATTTGAATCTTTGGTAGTTTCCATTCTATCAAGTGCAATAATACAAGCAATTGCTTGTCCACTTTCACCTGAAATGATTTCAAACGCTTCATTGATTGCAGTACCTGCAGTCATAACATCATCAATAATCAATACTTTCTTACCTTTTAATGGACATCCAACAATTGATCCACCTTCACCATGATCTTTCTTTTCCTTTCTGTTGAATGAATATCCGACATTGGCATACTTTTCACCACCGAGTTCATATAATTTGACAACAGTAATAGCAGCTAGTGGAATACCCTTATAAGCTGGACCAAAAAGAATATCAAATTCAATACCAGATTCGATAATTGCAGTGGCATAGGCTTCTGCTAATTTACTTAAAGTTTGTGCTGTATTGAATAATCCCATGTTGAAGAAATATGGTGAAATTCTACCACTTTTAAGAGTAAAAGTACCAAATTTGAGAGCTTGTGCATCTAATGCTGCTTGAAGAAAGTTTTGTTTGTATGACATGTGTATCAGTTATTAGCTGGTCGTATGGTTATTAAATCAATAAAGAATAAAGTATTCGAATAAAAAATTATTCGAATGAAAAAGCTCAAAAATGAGAAAATAGAAAAAAACTAACATTCATGTTAGATGAAAATGCAGACGGAATATGTCATAGCTTAGTCAAAGGATGTTTTATTTTAACAATGGAAATTGATATCGAATACTCAGACAAAAGATTGCCATCTACCAGTGAAGATAGAGGCACAGGCACAGGCCAGGAAACCAATAACGACAACTCAAGGATGAACATGGAAAATGACCTAGACGATGCGCAGACATTATCATCACCAACGGCAAAATCAATTTTAAACATATTACAACAAATTTCGATATCACCACCAGATTCAGCATCAAATGAACAAAAATATCCAATAATTACATTTCCTAATAATAGATCTGCATTTCAGCATTTACATTCATTACCTAAATCAATTATACCCAAAAGAAGGTTATCATCATCGTCATCATTTGATGGCTATACAAGTTCTATTAATGACACCAATACTAGTAATTCTAACAATATACATAAGAAACAACTGATTTTTTTACGAGGGAATAGTACAACAAGTACTCCGAACAGTTTATCCATTAGGAAGATTGCAACGCCATCACCGTTATCGAGAACGTTTTTGATCAATAGATTAAACACTTTTTCAGTTTTCAATTGGTCGATTAATAACTCCAAACTATCGCCATTATTATGTGCAACACAAGGATGGAAATGCCATTCAATAAGGAAGAATGAGCTACATTGTACATCATGCCATTCAGGAATGATTGTTAAATTACCTGAGATACCTGATAATTATCACAGTAGCAGCAGCAACAAAGTTTTCAATAATCTCCATCATACTGATAATTATGATCAGATATTAAACACCACCGAAAAATATGAATTGCCATTTGATTTCCATATAAATCTTGATTCGGAAAATGATAGTGAAGAAGATAATGATGATATCCACATTTATGAAACACTAATTAATTCATATGTTAATAGATTGACAACTGATCATTATCCGATTTGTAAATTTTTACCATTTTTACCATTATCCCCTAAAGATGAAAATTATTATATCACAAGAAAAGATATATCAAGGGAGATACCACAATTTTACAAAAGGTTTTACAATTTTAAGGTTAATAAATTAAAATTAATCAATAATAAGAATTTTAATTTTGATTTAAAGTTTTTAAGTTTTGATGAAATTAAGTTCTGTATTGAGTTTTTGAAACAACAAGAAAAAAACGACAATGAAATTGAAATTGATATTGATATTGATACAGGTATTAATCATTCATTAGACATTTTATTACCTGGATTATTAGGTTGGGCACTAAAAATTCAACAATTTCATAAAGACAGGTATTTACTTCTGAAATGTGAATATTGTACATGTAGAATTTTAATTTCCAAGTATACGATCAATGAAAAATCCAATAGAGAGGATAATCAAGATGAAAATATTGAAGAATTAAAAGCATGTCCACATAGAGCTGAGATTCCAGCCCGTGAACAGTTTACAGAGTTTGATGATAATGGAGATAAGTTTAGCGCTGATGATGAATATGAAGATAATATAGATCTTGAAGAAGAGCACGATAATTGGTGTTGTATGAAACAAGGCTGGAGAATTGTCTTAGAAGGCTTACGAAGTTGTGCCGATGTTGATTTGAAAAGTACATCTGGTCAAAAAAGCAATAATGTTAATGATTATCAACACAACATTGAGCAATTAAGAACACTGTAGTTATAAACTAAATACCTTGATACGCTATATATTTTATGACCAATAAATGCCTCTATTATAATCGGTCTATTAACGTTCCAATAACCGTTATTTCACCGCATGCGATTACAATCACTTTACAGATAATAAGAATATGGCCTGTTCTGTTGAGTGAAAAATGAAAGCGTGAAAAATTATTTTACTTTTTACTTTTTTCAATTATACCGTGTCCTGTTTGAGTAAAATAAAATAACATGTTTTTTTTGCCTTGATCTGTTTGGATACTTTTACTTTTTTTTTCCTCTGCTTCTTTGTTTGTTAAGTTTCTTCACTTTCTTTAACTTGTGTCTTCATTTATCAATTGTCAATCTTTAACCATGTCATTACCACTCATTTCAAAGACAGCAGTTGAAGAACACAACACTAAAGATTCTTGTTGGGTTACTTTATTCAATCGTAAAATTTACGATGTTACTGATTTCTTAGATGAACATCCAGCGGGTTCCGAATTAATTTTAGAATACGCCGGTAAGGACATTACTAAGATTCTAGCAGATGCAACATCTCATGTTCATTCTGAAAGTGCATATGAAATGTTAGATGATGATATGTTAATTGGATATTTAGCAACAGAGGAAGAAGAAGAGGAATTGTTAACAAAGCATAAAGACATTAAAGTTAAACCAGAATATGATTCAGATGGTTTGAGAGTTGCTGATTTGACACAATTTGGTGAAATCCCAGATGATTTATTACATTTAAAGACAGATCATTCAGAAGATTTCACCAAACATAAATTTTTAGACTTAGATAAGCCATTAATTATGCAAGTCTTAAGATCCAATTGGACAAGAGATTTTTATATTGATCAGATTCATAGACCAAGACATTATGGTAAAGGTAGTGCTCAATTATTTGGTAATTTTCTTGAACCATTATCGTTGACGCCATGGTGGGTTGTTCCGACACTTTGGATTCCAGTTGATTTATATGTTCTTTATTTAGGTGCATCACATTTAAATCCATTTGTTACATTCTTCTTTTGGTGTGTTGGTTTATTTGTTTGGACCTTAATTGAATATTGTATGCATAGATTTTTATTCCATTTAGATGATAACTTACCAGAAAACAATATTGCATTTGCATTACACTTTTTAGCGCACGGTGTTCATCATTATTTACCAATGGATAGAATGAGATTAGTTATGCCACCAACTTTATTCATTGTTTTAGCAATTCCATTTTACAAATTGATTTTTGGAATTTTACCATTCTATATTGCATGTGCCGGCTGGGCAGGTGGATTCCTTGGTTATATTATGTATGATGTTACCCATTATTCATTACATCACGTTAGATTACCATCATATATTGATAAATTAAAGAAGTATCATTTAGAACATCACTATAAGAATTATAGATTAGGTTTTGGTGTTACTTCCATGTTCTGGGATCGTGTTTTCAATACCTATTTAAACAGTGAAGACGTTTATCAAAAGCAAAATTAAGGAGAGGAGAGGAGAGGAGAGGAACGGAGAGTTACCATTATTAATATTCATTATTATTTACTAAAGTTATAATATTTTTTTTTCATTTTTCATTCATTTTTTGTGTTCTTTGTATTTACAGAATATACATATACATATAGTATTTATACATTTATTTATTTCTTTTCTAAAGAATAATAAACAAGTTTTTAAAACCACTTTCTACTTTTATTAGTAGTAGATTCAGTTGTTTGAGATTTACCTAAACCGTATTTATTTAACATGCCTTTAATATCACCAAAAGCTTCTCTATTACCTTGAACTAAAATGGTTGGTTCTGAACCAGTGAATATTTTTTCAGCAATTTTAATAATATCATTTCTATTGACACTATCAATTTTTTCACACATTTCTAAAACGTCGATTCTTTTACCGTAGATTTGCACCTGTCTGCCCATATCTTCTAATTGAACCATTTTACTTTCTAAATTCATCATTAAACTACTTTTTAATTGATTTTTAGCTCTTGAAACTTCTTGTTCAGAAATTCCACCTTTACCAATATCATGACTCATTAATAAATTGAATTCATAACCAATCAATTCAGACATAACTCTATTTGCTTGTGGGACACAAGATAAAGAGATTCCAAATAACCCAGAATCTGAAAAATTATGAATAAAACTTTTACAACTTTCAACAAATCCATATTGATTTAGAACACGTGTATAAGCCCTTGAATACATACCTTTACCTGGACCACCAGCACTAAATGATCCACCACCACCAATTAACATTTGTAAGATTGCCAATTTATAAATATCATCAGATTGAATATTAACACCTTCGAAACCGACATAAATGTTGTGGAATTCTTCACCTCTATATTCTAAACCTTGAGGAATAGGGATTGATAATTCACCACCTGTATAATTTGAAGGTTCTTTGAAAATTGGAATTTGATCATGATTTGACGTTTTAAAGTTGGACAAGTATTTATCAATTAATTTATGAGCTGTTGATTCATTGACACCTGAGAATGCAATGACCAGGTTTTCAGGATTATAAAAAATTTTCCTGTAATTCATGAATTTTTCCCTATTTAGAGATTTCAAATCATTTGCAGGACATAATAGTGGAGATCCTAAATTTTTATTTGAATAAGCAACCTGTTGAAATAGTTCAGGTAAGAGTAAATCACTTTGTAGCCAAATTTCGTTTAGTTCGTAATTAGTTGAGATTAATTGATCATTGATTTCTTCATCTGTTAAGTTTGGAGCAGTAATAGTTTGTGATAATAATTCAAACATTTTTTCAACATCATTGTTAAATATACTTGCTTGATAAATCATTGATTCTCTTGATGAAGCACACATATAGTTACCACCTAATTTATTCAAATTATCAGACATTTCATTTAATGAGAAATGTTGTGTTGACTTAAAGGAAAGCTTATCTAATAAATGTGAGCATCCTGTTAGATTATAATGATTTTCATACCTACTACCTGCATTAATGTAGAATCCAAGAGCAGAAAAATAGGACGGTGTTGGATCGATGGCTATTTTAATACCATTTGGTAATTTGTCTATAATGGTTGGAGTTGAAACTGAGGAGTATTTCCTTAATGCTTTAGAAAACATGGAAAGGGGTATTGTATTTATGTTACTATATATAATTCAATATAAAGACGACATTACAAATCATTTAAATGTTCAAGTAATTTGTTCATTCTCGCCTTGGTTTTCTCATTAACCTCGATATTTTTCTGGGAAAGCAGTTCTAAACCGGCCATATCCTGGGCGAGCCGGCAACGGATGTGTTCGAAAGTTTCATTGGCTGCAGTGAGGAGATTGTGAGCCGATTGTGTGGATGAAATTGGAGGTAGAGGAGGTGGTTTGAAGGATTTGGAAGAACGGGCGGTGTTTGGGATGTTTGGGGGTGTATCAACAGATTGGCGATCCATGGGGAAGAGAAAAGATAGAGCCTAGTTTTGTGGGAAACTTCGTGGGAAAAAAAACAAAAAACAAAAGAAAAAAACAAAAGCATGGGCTTTTTTTTCTCTCTGTTCTTTGTGAAACTATATTTCTACTATTTTACTGTACATACTGTATACCTTAATAATTATAAATGATATTCTTTGTATTTAGCAAGCTGTTTTCGCAGTTGACCAGCAGATAATAGAAATGGGTTTAGCCTTTTATCCCACATCATTTTATCATAATCTTCACCATATTTAGCTATCAACTTAGCACATCTTGCTACTTCGACTTCATTCAGACGATGAATTTCCTTCTTTTTAGGAATGGCAGCTACGGCTTCTAGTTTAGCAATGACTGCTTGTGCTTCTGAACGTTCAGCTTCTTGTTTGTTTCCAGATGGTTCATTGTCTCCATCATCTTGATCTTCATCGTCATCGTCATCTTCATCACCGTCTTCATTCTTGGCTGTGATTTTCTTTGTACCGTAGATGATTTTTAAGATTTTTCCATCATCGTCCTTGAGAAATTTGGCAGTACCTTCAAGGATATTAGCTGGATCATATTCATCAAAATCTTCGTTGTCTTCTTCTGCAACAACAGCATCACCATTATCATCCTTTGGATCCTCGAGTAAACTTTCTTCCATATTATTATGATGGATTTTCTTTATTTTGATTTTTTTCTCCTCACCACCAGTAGAAGCTCCTATACGGAAAGTGAGACCCAGTTTTTTATAATTTTGCTTTGCAGTTAATTTGTTATCCCAATGTTGGGCAATGATAGGGTTTGATTTTGGATTGAATTTCGACTTGTTGTTGTTTCTCTGTCTTTGTTTGGAAACGCCGGAACGCTTCATCTTTCTCTTTCTAACGGAAACCATTGTGCGGTGCTGGGTGGCAGTATAGTGGTTGTCAGTGGTGCCTTCCCCTTGTACAAAAGATGAAATACAGCTGAAATATTTTTTTGTCAAGTCCTACATCGTAGATAAATTTTTCACTTCCGAAACGGGTAATTCAAAGGCAAGGAGAAAAAACAAAAAAAAAGAGAAAAAGAGAAAAAGAGAAAAAACAAAAAAAGAGAAAAGGAGAAAATCAGAAAGCCTCCCCCAGACCGGGTGCACGGATGTTCCGCGGCTCGCCCACCGCGCACCAGCCTCGGAAGCACGAGAACGCGACCAGCGCAGAAACGTCATCGGGCGCGCCGTTGTGTTTTGCTGCAGGGCGGTTCCGGCGGGATCTGCGCGGCGTGGAACGTTGTGGAATGCCGGGTACGCGGGGCGACGAGGAAAAGGGGTGTGCGCCCTGTTCCGGCGGGATCGAGGGTGGGTGTCGCAGTGCGAGACGTGGAAAAACAGACGTCGTTTGGGCAGGGCCAGCATGAAAGGGAGAGTGGTGAAGAGAAACAGAGTCGTCGCAAAGAGAAGACACTACTCCAGCCAAACCAGCTTAACCAGCCAAACTATTCCCACCCCCCCACCATGTCGTTGGCTGGAGACCGAGAAGGCCCGTCGCCCACGAGCAAAGCGCCCGTTCTGCCGGCGTCCAACCACTCCTCTCTCCCAGGGTCAGACTCAACCGTCGCCACGCTGTCGTCGATGTCTGTCTCCGATTCCGCCTCCATCAACACAGCGTCGACATCAACGACAACAACCACATCAACATCGCTGTCGGCGGCGTCGGCGTTGGCCGTGCCCTCCCCAGAACCGAAACCGTCGCCTCAACAAGGCCCAAAACATTGCCCAAAGCAATGCCCAGATCTGGCACTGGATCCATCTCGAATGGAGATGCCAGCGTCTGCAGCTACCATTCCAGCTCCGGCACCAACTTCACCAACTTCAATAGCAGCAGCAGCAGCAGCAGCAGCAAGCGCAACAACAACAGCAACAGCATCATCAGTTATAACTCCAACAACGAGTCCACGTTTAACTTCTGCTACACTGTCAACTTCACCTTTAACTTTAGTTCCAGCTCCAATGACATCATCATCATCGCCACCATCATCATCTACACCATCAGCTCCTTCTTCAGATGATTTAAACAAATTGGGCCCACATCAACCGAAAAATCAACGTGAAATCGACAGTAGATCTATATTCATCTCAAACTTACCATTCAAAATAACTCCTTATAAATTGAAATCCTTATTCAATCTCGGTACTGAAAAACTACCTGGATGTGGTGAAAATTCAGTTAATAGAGTAACAATAATATGCGATCGTAAAACGGGACTACCAAAGGGGTTTGCGTATATTGAATTCGCCAAGATTGAACATACACTTGATGCCTTGAAATTCAACAATTTCGAATTGAATGGTAGAATTATCAATGTTTTCAAAAAACGTACTAATATTCCAAGTATTGAAAATAATAGTAGTCATACTGCTAATGATATTAACAACAACAACAACAACAACAACAACAACAACAACAACAACAATAATAATAATACTAATAATACTACTAATACTAGACATATTAAAAATCATAAAAATAGTAATTATAATTATATTAAACAAAATAAACACAAATATAACAACGGCAATAATAACAACAGGTATAACAATCAAAAGAACAATACTAAAAATAATCAAATTTCAACAAATCATAGTAAATTGGTTATCGATGATAATCATTACCTAACTCCATCTTCACGTGTGGGCGTGTATAACAATTCAAATTTATGAAATTCACTGTTTCATATATTTTTACTTTTTCAACAATAAATCAAGGTCAACAAATACAGAATTATCAACCACATAATCAATGGATAATAATAATAACAAAAATAATAATACTTAATATAATTCTTCGTCTTTTCAACAATTAATCAGGGTCAACAATTTTTAATAAACTATATAATGAATAACTTTAATATGTACTATATTTCTTTAACAATGAATCAATTTCAACAATCAAATTGAACTAGATTAAAATAAAATAAAATAAAATAAAACTAAAAACAAATGTTTAATTAAATAGTAATACACATGTAGATAAAAAGTAGGCTCATAACATTCAAAATAACCAAACCCAAACAAACCACCACACTATTATAATCGTGAATCCTAACCAGACCTTCCAACCAACTCCGCTTTTTTCAACAAATCGTCTCATACGTCCCATATTCCATTTGATCTTCTCACTACTAATACCCATATCTTCACCTAGATCAACAAGATTCTTCTTAGATTTATTGATTTGATCATTCATTGAAAATGACAATTCCTTTAATGCACCTATCTTAAACTTCATCTCATTCATTGTCTCATTTCCTTGCGATTCCAACATTGCCATCTCCGCATGTCTTGTCGAATAACTTGGTAATTTCGTTCGTGAATATGGGTCCTCAAATGTTGTCGTACTATCACATGCCTTTGTGTTGTTTAAATCAATATTGGAATTCGTCGTCGAATTGGGCATAGGTGATCCTGAGTTGGATCGTGTTATATCATTACTTGAAAATAGGGCTTGTCTCTCTCGTTTTTGTGCTTTAGCTGAATACCTACTTGTACTCATTGTCTTGTTTATATTTATTGAAAAGAAATCATTACACCGTATCTGTTCGTACAAGAGTTTTTCATTGTCCTTTTTCCTTTTTCCACTTTCCATTTTCCACTTTCCATTTTCCATTTTCCATTTTTCAACATGAGAAAACCAAACATATCTCAAATCTCTCACTCACATGTTTTACAACAATTCATACTCTATTAAACACGTTAGCATCTTTTTTAAATATACCCGTTATTGCAAAATAAAGATGAATGCAAAGACAATCCGTTTACAACTCAATAACATCTTGACTATGGCAATGGTCATATCCAGTGCATTTTCTATCTGGAAAGGACTATCAGTACTAGCTAATTCTTCATCTCCATTAGTTGTGGTTTTATCAGGTTCAATGGAACCTGCATTTCAACGTGGTGATATATTATTACTTTGGAATAGAGAAGAATTTGTAAATATCGGAGATATTGTCGTTTATAACGCTCCCCAAAGAGATATACCCATTGTTCATCGTGTTGTACGTGAACATAAAATTTATAATGATAAAAATTCAAAGTCTGCAACTCCTCAACAATATTTACTTACAAAGGGTGATAACAACGAACGTGATGATTTACCATTATATGGATATGGAAAAACCTATCTAAATAGAGAAAAGGATATCGTTGGTAATGTTAAAGGTTATATACCAAAAGTGGGATATATTACTATATTAATTACTGAAAACCAATATTTTAAGTATGCCATGTTTGCATTCTTAGGCATTTCTGCTTTGTTTTCACAAGAATAGATCTATATATAAATGTAATTATGTAACAATTTTACTTACGTAATGTTATCTTTTGACGTTTCTCTGAATTTAATGCTAACTTTTCATCATTCACTCTTTTAATACCCTGTTTGGGTTTGATCATGTTGAAAATCTTCACCAATTCTTTTCCTCCAATTTGTAAAATTTCTTCATTATTTGACAGTTTCATTAATTCAGTAAATTTGTCAATTGTCAAATCTTCAATCTTCTTATTGAAATTGATTAGTTGCCTCTTAACCAACTCAATTTTTACATCCAATTTAAGTGTTTCGGAATCTATCAAATCCCAATAATAATCAATCACCGAAGATCCTTTATGTCCACATAATTCGATAAATTCAGGCTTACCCTTTACACATTTCAAAAATTCAAACCATTTTGTATCACTATTAGGTATTAATACTTTATCATCAATTAATTGTTGCATCATTGTTTTGAAATTTTTTCTTGCTACTTGATCACACTTGTCATTTTTCTTCTTTTCAATCTCAATTTCTAAATTGTGTTTCATCTCGATCTCTTTTAAGATATCATCAAAAACGTCTAACATTTCACTTTTGGTTACATTTTTGTACTTACCTGATAATCCAAGCACAATTTTAGCAAATTCAGAATCTATTCTAAGCGTCTTTCTCAACTCAATTTTCAAGTTTTCAGTCTCTTTAAACTTTAGTTCTTTCAAAGCTTTATCTCTTTCTGACCTCAATGCATTTATAAACGAATCAAACAACTCTATTCTGATATCTTCATGTTTTAAAGCCTGAAAAATCGGTTCTTCCGATATTTGACTTCGTATACTTGCCCATCTTGCATAGTATTTAATATTGTGACTTTTCAACATCTGGAAAAAATCATCTCTATATAGCTCTTTAAATTCATTGAATTCTTCAGTCTCTTTATCTTTTAAGCACTGCAAAAATATGTTTTTTCGTTGGCTAATCGATTTTATGTTCCAGTATCTTTCATCATTTATACATTTTGTAATAAATTCTTCAAATTTACATGTAGTTTGAATGTCTAGTGATTTAATCATCTCCCTATATTCATTTTCAAGCTCTTCAGCCGATCTATTATCTGCTTGTTTAGATTCAACTGGTATCTCATCTATTCCTAATATTTGATTAGCTCTACTTTCTATAGGTACACTATCAACATTCATTTCAGTACCTTCTTCATCAGCTTCTAACAATGCATTACTATCATCAGGTTCTTCCACCTGTTGTTGTTGATGTTCACTTCTCACTTCTTCTTCCGTATCTTTCACAACTTCCTCTATCTGCACCTCTGCTTCTTCACCTTTCACTTCCCCTTCAGTCAATGTACCGCCTAATTGATTTCTTAAATCATTTAGTGCAGCCTCAGGTAGTTCCCAAACACTCTCTCCAATATCTTCATTATAATAGTATGTTCGACCTTCAGACTCCGCTTTATTCCATCCATACTTGGCTAATGCCTGCACGTATAGATCTTCAGGAAATTCCCACTGCGTCACTTGCGATTCATCATTATAATAATACGCCCTTCCACTTGTAGGATCCTGCAATCTGGCCCAAACCATTGTCTAAAAACGCCTGTTACAATAAAACAAAAATATTCACGTACTGATGATAATTTGTGATAACTTGTTCATGAGAACCCTCGCAGAAAAAATTCCCAGATTGCGCAAACTTTTTCAACGGCTGATTACTGGGGGGCTCCCCTGGGATTTTCCACGACCTATTGAAGTGATTCTCTACAAACATAAACAAGTCCTAATATGAAATTGTCAAGTTAAATCGTAATGTACACATATCGTTATATATTTAATGTAATGAGGTTAAAATGGAGCTAGTATTTGCACCATCACATCATAATGAATTAATAAGTAGCTCGAGGATCTTCAACGACGTTGCTCCTGTTAAACTGGTATATGTAAAGTTGTGAAATTCTAGAATAGTACGTAGTACATGTCACGTATTAGGCATAATATTAATTATAAAATTTCGAAACATAAAAAACAGTAGATATTACTTAGAAAAACAATTGAAAACTGCCAAAACTAAAATACAAAAAAATAGAGTATTTCCAACGATACATGTTAAGGTTGGGGAACTTGCAAGCCAAAAGCTGTGTGTGCATCCTTGTATTCAACACCAACAAACACTGCCAAGTCTCTTTTCAACTCGGCCAACGGGCCATCGGCGGACATTCTGTAAGCACGCAAAAACACATGGGTATCCTCCTCACTTAAGTTGCGGATATCGTCAAGGCTTCTGATCCAGCACGGCATACCGCCCGGCTGTCTGTCCATGAACGGGATTGGGCATAGCTTTTTTTCCCGTAGGTACAAGGCAGAGCTCTTCATAAGCTTAGACTTCAACCTCCAAATGGTTTCTGAATTATAGGAAAAGTTTTTACGAGCTTCTCTTTCAAGAAATTCATATTCTCCCTCTTTGTATTCAGGTTCAGGTTCAGGTTCAGGTTCAGGTTCACAGACAATCGAATTTTCAAACATGAACCTGTGTGCAGCCACATTGTAGTCATCTGGAACCTGCAAGCCAAAAGCTGTGTGTGCATCCTTGTATTCAACACCAACAAACACTGCCAAGTCTCTTTTCAACTCGGCCAACGGGCCATCGGCGGACATTCTGTAAGCACGCAAAAACACATGGGTATCCTCCTCACTTAAGTTGCGGATATCGTCAAGGCTTCTGATCCAGCACGGCATACCGCCCGGCTGTCTGTCCATGAACGGGATTGGGCATAGCTTTTTTTCCCGTAGGTACAAGGCAGAGCTCTTCATAAGCTTAGACTTCAACCTCCAAATGGTTTCTGAATTATAGGAAAAGTTTTTACGAGCTTCTCTTTCAAGAAATTCATATTCTCCCTCTTTGTATTCAGGATCTTTACATTCATTCTCGTTACCTTTTTGACTATGGGGCTCATTTTCGTTTTGGTGTAATTGTTCAACTTTCTGTTTTTTTAAGTGTGACGAATCTTCACTTGCTATATTTTCAGTTCTTTTATTAGCTTTATTACCACTAAGTAACCTAAGCATGATATTGTATGCGTTCTTGTAAAAAGAGAAAGCAAGCAAAAACAAGAAGGAAGGTGGCGAAGAAGCAACAGAAATTTGCAGGGCATCTTTGAGAACTGCACAAAGCGTTCAAGCGCAAGTATCTGATATTTCTGACTAGATAAAATATTTTTTCCATGGCAGAAACTAGCTTTGCCAATGCAAGTAGTTGGCTTTGTAAAGAAAATAAGAAAACTAGTTAACCCAGCTTCAGCACGGAGAGGGACTCTTGAACTTAGAATTTGTACGGAATGGCTGGCATTTTCTTAGTTAATATTACACGTGTATAATCCACTTTAAACTAATGTTGGAGATGAAAAAATATTGTTAGAATCAAAAACAGCCAAATATGGTGTAAATACAAATCAACTATTCAGTTTCTAGATGCTGCAAAGTTAAATTTGTAATATGCAGAATAGCACATCAAACATATCACATTTTGCTACTAGGATTTATCCTTCATGTACTGTATTCAATAGAATGTATTTGGTATATCCTGCTTAATTAAATGTAAACAACTACACCTATTTGTTTGTTCTGTATCACTTATAATATTCCATTAAAAAGATCCAACGCAATTCAGTCAGTTTGAACATGTTGGTTCATCCTGAATAATATAGTGGATTGAAGTTATTTTTAATTGGTCTAGGTAAAGACTAAATTAAATATTCACAAATTTAAAAAATAAAAAAATAAACTAACAATACCTAAAACCAAGGTTTTTTTTTCTTTTCCCAAATAAAAATTGAAATCATTAACATCTACAACGATGTTTGTAATCTTAGAAACAATTAAAACAAATATAGACGCTATATATGTATTGAAAAAGGTTAACTTATAATATAATGAAAAATCAATATGATCATTAAAGCAGTGTAACTATAACAACTAGAATGATTGATCAATTAGTTATAGAATGATTGATCAATTAGTTATAGAATGATTGATCAATTAGTTATAGAATGATTGATCAATTAGTTATAGCTTGAATGAAATCAACAGGCACACCGAGAAACTTTGCAATTTCTTGCTTCATCTCTAAATGGTCATTTACATCAACAAAAGTGAGTTCATATGCTCTGCAAAATTTTTGTGCATAGCGAATACCCAAAGTCATTATATCCTTTAAAGTTCTAATTTCCATTGGAAGTTCCTCCTCATTCAAAGAAGGAATGATATCTAAAGTTTTGGAAAATATAAATAATGAATTATTTTTCTGTTGTCTTTGATGTAAGGTGAGTTCTTGTGCTCTTCTTTGTTCAGCTCCGGAAACCAAAATAGAATTTATTACAGTCCATACCCGTCTAAATTCTGCCTCTGTTAACTGAATGGGATCTGCAGTGTTATTGTTGTTATTGTTAGTATTTGTACTATTGTTGGTATTATCCATGTTTGTTTTGTAGCAAGTTGATACTTAACAAAAAAAACATAGAAAGACAGGAGGGCAGAAGAAAAGGTTGTAACCAGAAAGAAAAAAGGAACAAGATACCTCATCCTGGCGATACCTCAATTTCCCTTTTCAGCTTCACCGCTTTTTCAGATCGCTTTACAAAATCCATGTTGCCACCGCGAGAATATCAGCCATCAATCAATTCTAACAAATGTACCGTACACAATACCAGTTTATACTAATCTACCCAGTGTCATTACTACCACTAGCTAATCCTTTTAAGTTTTAACAATGTCTCAATCACTTAAACCATACCTTACCGCAGTGCGCCACTCGCTCAACTCTGCACTTTGTTTACAGGACTTCAGTTCACAACTTGTTGAACGTCATAATTATCCAGAAATCGAAAATAAACATACACCAGAAATTTTATTGAATCCATTGCATATCTGTCGTAATGAATCCGAACGTGTTTTACTCGAACCATCAATTAATTCATTAAGAGTTTCTATTAAAATCAAACAAAGTGATGAAATTGAAGAAATTTTGGTTGATAAGTTTACAAGATTTTTAACAAAAAGGGCTGAAAACTTCCTCATTTTGAGACGTGTGCCAATCGAAGGATATGATATTAGTTTTTTATTGACTAATTTACATCAAGAAGAAATGATGAAACATAAATTGGTTGATTTCATCATAGAATTCATGGAAGATGTGGATAAGGAAATCAGTGAAATGAAGTTATTCTTAAATGCGAGGGCGAGATTCGTTGCGGAAGCATACCTAAACATTTTTGACTGATTTATTATGAAATAATTAACTATAGTTTTATTTATATAAACAATTAGATATAGCGTAGACACATTATTGTATCACTTTCTCTTAAATAACCCTTTATCCTATCGCAGAAACACAAAAGCAAAAACAAAAACAAACAAAAAAAATTCATAATCTACTAGATCTTTCTTCCTTTAACTCTTTTACAGTTAAATTCATACAATGTAACAATAAGCAATGCAAATATCAAATGGAATATAGCGACAAGAATATTTCCAAGCCCGCAGATGATTTTATTTATGACAAACATTCCAGTTTTATTAATCATAAACAAAGCTATTTCAATCCCATTTCTCAACACCCACAGGCCAACTCTTTTAAATTTGAACAACTATATTCAGAATATATTTCACTACCAGTTGAATCAATTAAATAAATATTCAATGTAACGTCTTTCTTTGAAAAATCATTATGATCCCATTCAATCCATTGAAGGACTGGGTTGCTCTTTATTTCAATTAGTCCATTTGACACTTTGATCTTATAACAACCTGTTTTATAATGATATTTTGGTAATATAATTATATCAGGCAATGATTCTAACTTAGGTTTATCACTATGGACCTTTAAATAAAAAGATTTGGATGTCACATCAAATTCACAATGTTTAATAAATCCATTAACAAGATATGGTACAGGTCTGTAAATTGCATTGCCTGCTCTAATCCCATCAGATAAATCTAAATATGAACTTTCATTATTATTTTCATATTCAACGACACTCTGTCTAATTTCCGATCGTTTTAGCAAATTCATATTCAGTGAATTCGTGTCATTATATGATCTATCAGATCTCATTGAAACACTATCACTTGAATCCGAATCATTATTATTATTTGAACTCCCTATTTTTGGCCCGAGTTTACTAATATTTGTAACATTTTTATTTAACCATTCATCATATGTACCACCCGACTTTATTGATAAATTACTAACATCATCCTTTGACCAAATTGAAAAATCTTCTAAATTCCAATAATCACCCCATTTATGGCTATTGTCAGCATTATAACACCAATAAGTAAAATTGAGTTGTTCATTTTCTAACCCTGATAAAATTGCATCATTTGCAGATTCTTGAGAATAATAATCACCATTTTTATACGATTTTTTGTTATCCATATTAAATGGCATACCAGTTTCTGTGAAAATAACTGGCACATTATATCCAACATTCACATGACTTTCCGTTGCCATATATTCCAATTGTTTCCTAATGGATTTTCTAATAGATTTTTCACCTAAAACTAAACCAAATATTGGATTGAGATATTTACCTCTCATTATACCTAATGTATCAACATTAATCAGTCTATTCCATTTTTGAAACATTAATGACATACCATCATAATAATGTAACGCAACAATTGTTTTGTCATCCACATATTTTGAATTATTTTCAATTTCTGGTGGAATTTGTAAAACAGGAGGTTGCATAATTAAAAATATTTCATCATCAATATTTCTCATTGCCGCTTTAAATTTATACCAAAAATCTAGAAATGGCCCATTTATGAACTTCTTTTCATTCAATATTTCACCAGTTGTTGGATGTAGTTTGAAGTAATCCGGCAAAATCAATTCACCATTTGATGAATCCCAAACACCATGTTGTGCAAATATACAATCACCCAACTTCCAATCCGATGATCTTTTAAACCCATAATGTTTATCTTTATTATTATCTGGAGTTACCCAAGCTTTGACACCTTTTGGATCAATCCAATCACTT
Source organism: Pichia sp. NRRL Y-12827 (assembly GCA_030570315.1). NCBI lineage: Eukaryota > Fungi > Ascomycota > Pichiomycetes > Pichiales > Pichiaceae > Pichia > Pichia sp. NRRL Y-12827. The sequence continues at coordinate 82,420 of JAJLVN010000005.1, forward strand.
CCACGTTTACTTGGTCCAAAAATTGATATTGAGTAAACATCAACATTTTCGGGATACCCCATACCTAACCGAAATGCTTGAATCGGAGTAGGCATTTCATCAAGTTTTAATTTTTGTTCACTTGAAAATAACTGGAGATCATCAAACCCATACAAACCACTATTTGGTTCATTCAAACTTTCAATACCCAAGAAGCTGGTTCCAAAAATATGCGGAGCCATAATCTTTATGCGATTCATTAAGAAAACAAAAGCATCAATAAAATGATTTTGCAAATAGTCTTGAATATTCAAATCATTGATAATTGCCTTTGGTGTAAATATGTTACCACTGAAGAAAGTTGTAAACATAACTTCATTGGCTAACCTACTATAGTTGGTTGCCCACACCATTTTTGTGAATGTGGTAGGATCTTCTGCAAAGTTATGAATTTTTGCGGCTAATGTACAATCAAAATTTCTTGGTTCCAAACCAGCTGCATATAGAGTCCAAATTGGTGCTCCACTACCACCAGAAAATCTTGACCAAACATCTTGATGTGGATCAATGAAAACGTATAATCCTCCAATCTCATGAATCACTTCAAGTAGTTTCACCACATAATCAACATAATCAACATCATATATTCCAGGACCCTCATGCTCAATTGATTCCCAAGTTGTAATAAATCTAATCGTATTATAACCACATTGTTTAATACGTGAAATATGCTCATATGATTCATTCAATGGGAATGGCTTGCCTACAAAGGAAATGTTATCAGCATCATCGTAAAATCCACAATCCTCAGGTCTGTAATGGGTATTTTGAATTGGTATTTCTGGTGTTTTAGAATTTGATGCAAAATTGATACCATTGATGTGAAATACTCTTCCTGTATCTTTCTCCTTAAATCTTCCCTTATTGTCAATAAATAACGGTTTGGTTTCAAAAGGGCTCTTTGCTTGTATTCCTGCTGAACGTGTCATATTTCTAACTGATACTCTTGATAGATTATTTTGCTTAAAAAGGATATACACCGCTGAACCCCTGATTGTGCAATAAATGACACAAACGAAACTAGAAATTATAAATATACTTTAAATCCCGTGATGGTTTCTTCAAATCTTATTTCTTATTTCTTATTTCTGTGTTTATTTATCTTTTATCATTTTTCTCGCTCGGCATGTATCTGAACAACTTTTCACATCTAGTCGTACATACCTGTATGTAAGTACAGTAGCCCTTCTGGATTCATTTATATACATCTTCAATGGAATCACTGACCGGCCCCATTTTAACCTGTGAGCAAGTGTATCTGCTTCCAAATGCTGAACAATGCCAGTTTGTACATGAGCAATGCACAGATCACCCTGGTTTTATCAACTCCTTTTCATTGTATTACTGCTTAGCCACTTCAGAAACAGCAAGACATTGGGTGGGAATACCCTTATTAATTATTTTTCTTCTGGCTTTATTTGGTTCAATTGGATTGGTTGCAGGAGACTGTCTTGTTCCGAATTTGAATGCACTTACAACATACCTCAAAATACCGGACAATATATCTGGTTTAACATTACTGGCATTTGCTAATGGTTCCCCTGACATAATTTCGACCTACACTTCTTTCAAAACAGATAATGTAATGCTTGCATTTGGTGAAATAATTGGTGCTGCTTACTTTATTAACACGGTTGTTATCGGAATAATTTTCATTATAAGACCTTTTGATCTAGTGCCATCGTTTCATACTGAGGATAATCAATCACAAGAACATAAATTATCTTCGTTAAATGCTAAAGGAACATATTTGAGGGACATTTTTTTTTTTATATTATCTACATTACTTTTATTATATTGTGTTAGTGATGGTGTTTTAACAAGGACTGAAATGGTACTTTTGATTACTATATACGTGGGATATGTCATACTGATTATTGTTTGGCAATGGTACTTCAAAAAGGAATTTCGAAAGTTGCAACTAGATACAAGGGCTAGAAGCATTTACAATAATACTGACATACCATTGGTGATAGACGAAAATGTGGAAATTCAAGATAGTTATAATTACAATCCGCAAGTTATCAGAAACTTGGAATTTGAAACCATTTTGAGTGGTTTGACTACTAGAAAGCGTATTGGCTATCACATAGATCGATCAGGAGTGAGCTATAGAGATGATGTAAATACCAATTCTAATGATGCCACTAATGAATTACAAGTTGAAGTTATAGAGCCTCCTAAAAAATCTACACTACACTCAATATTCGATTATGCTGCGTTCCCTTTTATCAAAATATTTAGACATACCATTCCAATTATGACAGTTAATGATTATGAAGGTGATTATAAACCAGGGTTATCAAAGCTTTTTGAGTTATTATCATCACTCATTATTGCACCTTTCATAGTTATATTTACGCTATTCCCAGAAACGTCGAGGTTGACTAAACTTATACTCATTATATTGTCTTTTAGCAACACTTATTTTGCATATCATAATTTGATTCGTTCAAACAATCCATCAATCCTAGTCAAATGTCTGGTTTCATTACTTGGAGTGTTTGCGTCTATTTCATGGATTTCCATAATTGCATCTGAAATTATTGCAATATTAACTTTAATTTCATCATTGACATATATCAATCCATCAGCATTAGGTATTACAGTATTTGCACTAGGTAACTCAGTCGGCGATTTGATTTCTTGTATTGTTATAACAAAAATGGGATATCCTTTAATGGCATTAGCTGCATGTATTGGTGGTCCATTATTAAACATTCTTATGGGATTAGGTTTAAGTGGATTGTTAATTGGTGCTGATCACATTGATATATCTACAAGTGCATCAATTGTGTTTTGTCTTATTGGATTATTGTTCAACCTTATCGTTATTTTGCTAATTGTCGTGCCATTTGGTGGTTGGAGATGTGATAGAGTTATTGGTTTATTAATGGTGATGGCTTGGTTTATAGGTGTCAGTGTTGCCATTATATTGGAAATTCTTTTAGCATATTAATTTATGGATATGTATATATGTGCATGTATGTATATATTATTTTTACCTTATACCCTAATCAATTCGTGGGAACAATCAAATTTGACTTTTTCAAATTTTAATGTACGCATTTTTATGTACATTCCATATTTTATCACCTTTTACGTGTTTTACAATTTCAACCATGTGTTTGGTTTGCCTACAGGCATTTCACAAGCAAGCAATGGGTAAATTAGATTTCAAGAAGTATAAAAATAAGCCAAAAGAGCCTGTGTATGTGACGACCGCTCTGGGTACCGGTGCTGGGGTTAATCCAAGTTTAAAACGACGGAGAACACAAACAGACCCCTCCGTATTATTCAAACCATTCACACCACCAATTTCAAGACCATCCACGCGATCACGACTATCAACAGAAACAACTAATGGGCGAGCCGTCAGGAAGGCACGATTGAGAGGCCCAAAAACGTATGCTGAGGGAATAATACCGGGATCAAAAGATACATCAGATATACCCTATTTTGATGAAAATAGTTATGGAACTTCAATAATGAAAAGAAAAAATGCACTACATCCAAGATTAATACTAGGAGATGTAGAAGAAAAAAGAAATATACTGACAAAGAAATTTATGATACCATTAAAAAGTAAAGGTGACGATGGTGATTGGTCTTCAAGTGCAAGAACACCACCTCCTTTAGGCAATAGAAAGAAAGTTTTCTTTCCACCAAGAGCTTTACATGATCCATTTAACGAAATGGCAATTGTTTTATATGATCCGACTATAGATGTTATACCCGAATTAAAAATTGAAGAAGAAAAAGCTGCTGAAGAAATAGAGAAGTTGAGGTCCAAATCGAAAACTGTGGAGGTTTCACCGGAACCAACACAAACTCAAACGCAAAGACCAGCATCAAGGTTTAAACTGTACAACAAAAAATCCTTAAATGAATTACTAGGAATATCAGATTCAAATGATGATCCGACATCTAAGTTTCCCAATGTTCCAGTTGTTATTGATCCAAAACTCGCAAAAATTTTAAGACCACATCAACGTGAAGGTGTTATTTTTTTGTATAGATGTACAGCAGGTTTAGTTGATGCAAGAGCAAAAGGGTGTATTATGGCTGATGAAATGGGGTTAGGTAAAACATTACAATGTTTAACGCTTATGTGGACATTATTGAAGCAAGGACCAAGAGGTAAAAGAACAATTGAAAAATGCATTGTCGTGTGTCCTTCAAGTTTGGTTAAAAATTGGGCAAATGAAATTGATAAATGGTTAGGCGTTGGGTCATTAAACTCACTTGCTATTGATGGTAAATCTCAAAAAGGCTCAAGTATTGGTGATGCAATCGAGAATTGGGCTGATTCATATGGTAAAGGTATCGTGAGTCCGGTTTTGATCATTAGTTATGAAACTTTGAGACGTAATATTGATAGATTGAATAATTCTGAAGTTGGATTAGTATTAGCAGATGAAGGTCATAGATTGAAAAATGGCGATAGTTTAACATTTAATGCATTGAATTCAATTAATTGCCAGAGAAGAGTCATTTTATCTGGTACACCAATTCAAAATGATTTATCTGAATATTTCTCATTGTTAAATTTTGCAAATCCAGGATTATTGGGTAATAGAAATGAGTTTCGAAAGAACTATGAGATTCATATTTTAAGAGGAAGAGATTCATTAGCAACTGATAAAGAAAAAGAAAAGGGTGATGCTAAATTGAAAGAATTAACTGAATTAGTTCAAAAGTTCATTATTAGAAGAACGAATGATATTTTAAGTAAATATCTACCAGTTAAATATGAATATGTCATTTTTTGTGGATTGTCCGACATGCAAAAAACACTATATAATCATTTTATTACATCACCAGATATCAAACAGTTGTTAAAGGGTGAGCATTCACAACCATTGAAAGCAATTGGCTTATTGAAAAAGTTATGTAATCATCCGAATCTATTAACATTACCGGAAGATATCGAAGGTTCAGAGGATTTAATACCTGATGATTATAAAGACGAGAGAAATATGTCTGGGAGAAATAGAGAAATTCAAACTTGGTATAGTGGTAAGTTTCAGATGTTGGAAAGGTTTTTATACAAAATTAATAAAGAAACAGATGATAAGATTGTTGTTATTTCAAATTATACACAAACACTAGATTTGGTTGACAAATTGTGTAGACAACATAAATTTGGTTCATTGAGATTGGATGGTACAATGAATATTAACAAAAGACAAAAGCTTGTTGATAAGTTCAATAACCCCGAAGGAAAAGAATTTGTTTTTTTGTTAAGTTCAAAGGCCGGTGGTTGTGGTATTAATTTGATCGGAGCAAATAGATTAGTGTTGATGGATCCTGATTGGAATCCGGCATCCGATCAACAAGCGTTAGCAAGAGTTTGGAGAGATGGGCAAAAAAAAAATTGTTTTATATATAGATTTATTTCAACAGGTACAATTGAAGAAAAGATTTTCCAAAGACAAAGTGCAAAAATGCAACTTTCATCCTGTGTCGTTGATTCACTTGATGACGTTGAAAGATTATTTAGTAGTGATAATTTGAAACAGTTATTCCAATATAACACTAAGACACTTTGTGAAACCCATGATACATATAAATGTAAAAGATGTGATACTAATGGTAAACAAAAGATCAAACCAATGGCAATGCTATATGGTGACTCAACAACTTGGAATCATATAAATCATGATCTGTTGGATAAAAACGAGGATTTCCTCATTCAGAATGAAAGTCAATATAATACTGTTGACTTTGCATTCCAATATATATCACACTAGTCCATTTTTATTTTCAGTAAGGTAAATATTTATAGAACTCATGTAACATTTAAATATTCATTGGAATCCAGTACTTTGTTTCACGATTTTTCCTTATATCAACCCACAAAATACCACTTATGACTAAATCATCAATTATGTTCTGACATCTTAATCTTTTCCATTTAAAATTGGCTTTTAAAAGAGAAACACTCACATAACCTAACAAATCAACTGTTTCTAAAACTCTTATTTCATCAAGATCCAACTCCTGTGGTATACTTTTGATATATTTCTTTTTACCAATTATTACTAAATTTAACTCATCACCAATAACTTTCAGATGATTTATTGATTGAATAATATCATCTTCTTTGAAAACAATTTGCAAATCATGATTCACCCAAGTATCCGAATTAATCATTTTTAATAGTTCATTAATTGATATAAGTCCGCCATTCATTGGCCTCGTAATCGAACATAACTCAATCATTTTTATACAAAGTTGATTATTTCTTTCGCCTTTATTTTTTCCAGACCTATCCGAATCATTAATTGAAGATGCAACCACCAATGGATCTATCCCAAAAGCCATACAGACTTCTGCAAAACATGTTCTAGCCTGCTCGTTTTGAAGAATTTCCTGTGAGTATTCAGATTTAAAAGATATCAACGCATTTTGGAACACTTGTAACTGGGTTTGAAGTTGTTCTCGTTGTGTATTCAACAATGAATCCCCCAAACTCTGATACTTTTCATTAAGTGTTTTTTCATTAAGTGACGAGAGTCCCCTCTGTGCCATTATCAACTATATAAGTTATCATAAAAAGAAGTAATGTTTATCTCTTTTATCTTATATGGTGAATCTTTAGATTCATGCTCGCTCAATGTTTTACATTTTTAATTTTTGATTCAAAACCAACAGTGATTCTTCTCTGACTTGCATTTGCCACCCAAACAGAGTTCCCTTCAGAACTACACCAAACGCTAGAGATGACTACTGAAACTGAAGCTGCACCTAATAGAGTTGACATTGTGCAACAATTACTATCATTTATCTCTTTAATCAAAAATTCTGCAGTTAAATTTGATCCACGTTATATTTTAAAAGCATTTCGTGAACTATCACCAATTAGAGGCCAAATTACAGCAGATGATTTACTTAAATTAATTAATGAAGTTTATCCACCATCATATCCAACTGTTGAATCTTTAATTGCTACATTGACGCCTTTTAGTACAGATTTGACAAGTGAAGAAAACATGGAGGTTGATGTTTCAATTAATGAAGTTGATGAAGTTTTACCAGAGATTGATATTTTCATACACTTATTAACTCAAATTTTTTTACACGATTTAGGTGAAACTAAAGCATTATTCAATTTTAACAAATTAGTGATCAATACGTTGAAAGGCTATAACAAGAGAACCTTAGACTATATACAAGCTAAAGTTTGGTACTACATTTTCAGATCAAGTGAACTAGCACATGATTTAATTAACATTAGAGCTGACTTGATGAATGCATTAAGAACTGCAACTTTAAGACATGACACTGAAACTAGAGCATCTATTATTACATTATTATTGAGAGATTATATTTTAACAAATGATATAAACCAAGCGTATAACTTAATTGAAAAAATTGAATTTCCAAATGAAGCTACCAATTCAGTTGTTGCAAGATACTATTACTATTTAGCTAGAATTCAAACAATCCAGTTAGATTATTCTTCAGCCAATGAATGTGTGATCACAGCAATTAGAAAATGCCCACAAACAACAAAAGCTTTAGGATTTCTCCAATCAACTAAAAAGTTACAAATATTAATTCAACTATTAACTGGTGAAATTCCAGAATTGTCTAATTTTGACGATCTAAAATTAAGTAAATCATTGAGATCATACTCTGAAGTTACCAAAGCTGTTAGATTAGGTGATTTAACCATTTTCAACAATGCACTAAAAATTTACGGTGAACATTTTAAAAAAGATAAGAATTATAATTTAGTTTTAAGATTAAGAGAAAACGTTATAAAGACTGGTATCCGTATTATTTCGTTATCCTATAAAAAGATCTCATTGAAAGATATTTGTATTAAACTTCATCTTGACAATGAGTTAACAGCAGAGTATATTGTTGCAAAAGCAATTAAAGATGGTGTTATTGATGCAACCATTAATCATACAAAGGGTTATATGGAATCTGACGAAGTTACTGATGTTTACAGTACAAATGGTCCACAAATTGAATTTGATCGTCGTATTAAATTCTGTATGCAATTACATAATGACAGCGTTAAGGCAATGAGATATCCGATGAATGAAAATACTAATAATGTTGATGTTGATACTCAAGCTCGTGAACGTGAACAAGAATTACTTCAGTTCTTACAAGAAGAAGATTTCTAATTGTTAATATTGCTAATTAATTGTATAAATCCTGTAACTATTCTAAGTAGAGAAGTTAAAGCCAAAAATACAAAAAGAAAAAAAAAATTTAAACTCAAACACCGCGTTTCTCAACATGATTTTTGCAACTTGCGATATGTAGATATATATATATATTTTTATATATATGTATCGCTCGTTAATAATTCATCAAACTAACGCTCATCAGCAAAATCAATAAAGAACAGTAGAATGCTACGTCGTTTGGTGGGATTACAACGTTTAACATCAAGAACTTTTCACACTTTCACGGCACTTAAATATGAAGTTCCAGGTGGAAAATCTGACAGAATGAACGAATCACCACGTTCTAAACGTTCAGAATTACCGAAGATGTCCTTACAAGAATATCAATCACTAAGACAGAAATACCGTGGAGAAAAGGATAAGTACGATAGACAAACAACAATATACTACTCATTATCAATGATGATGATTTTTCTTGCATTTTCATATGCTAGTGTTCCAATTTATAGAGCAATTTGTCAACGTACAGGCTGGGGAGGCACACCGATTACCGATAGTTCTAGATTTACTAGGGATAAATTAGTTCCTGTTTCAACAGAACGTAGGTTAAGAGTTTCATTTACTGCTGAAACAAGTGGTGCTTTACCATGGAAGTTTATACCGCAACAAAGAGAAGTTTGGGTTGTCCCCGGCGAGACTGCATTAGCATTTTATAGAGCAAAAAATATAAGTGATAAAGATATTACCGGTATGGCAACTTATTCAGTCACTCCTGATCACGTTGCACCATATTTTAATAAAATTCAATGTTTTTGTTTTGAAGAACAAAGATTAGCCAAGGGAGAAGAAGTTGATATGCCATTATTTTTCTTTATTGATCCAGAATTTTCAAGAGATCCAGCAATGAGAAATATTGATGATGTTGTTTTGCATTATACCTTCTTTAGAGCAAAACATGATGAAGCCCACAGTGAATTATTTGGAAATAAAGAAGAAGAGAGCTAAATAAATCTTAGATAAAATGTTTATATAAAAAAGAATATTCTTGCACATAGTATTACTAGTATTATTTTTATTGTGTATTTATTTGGGATCTTGAATTATAAATTTGATACTTTCACTATGTTTTGAAGATTCATAATGGTCAACATCATCTTTAAATTTGAATTTATGTGTGATTGAAATATTAGCGTTTATTTTTCGATTATTTAAGAACTCCATGGCATTTTTATAGCCATTAGGAACACACGTGAGTGAATATTAAATGGTTAGTTCAATCTTTTCCACGGGACTTATTAAATTAATTGTTGGTACATAGATAAAGCATTACAGAATATAGCCTTTGAATTTAAACTATAACCCAATTGTTTATTCTTTGCTGCAAATATTAATCGACCTTCAATAATATCATTAAATAGAGGTAATGTATTTGCACAAAGTAATATTATGAGAAGTAATTTTTACAATAAAGACATGAATTATCATCATTATGTTTAAATTCTTTTGTTTTTTGGTAAACTTGATGAAGCATTTGGGTCACATCCAACTTTGTCATCAACACCTAAAAGGTTTTCACATATTTGTCGTTTTCAATTATAACCGAAAATTCAGGTCAAACTCTCCAATGGAAAAGGCATGAAATAAACCATCAAATCCTCTGTTTCACAATAATAAATGTGGAAACCTCATAAACCTGTGTTTTTCATAACAATTCTCACTCAGTTTTACTTTTGATTATAGGGATTGGGAGATCCTCGTGGATTATTTCGCCTACTTACTATATAACAAAAGGTCTATAAAACATTAATTATTCAAGTAAATTGAAAGAATGAGAATATCTTTCTCAAATATCGAAGCTATAAAAACAACAGGAAGAGTAAAATAGTTTAAGATTAGTTTTAGAAAGCTTAGAAAGCTTAGAACAATAGAACAGTCAGGGTACTTTTCCTCACCAAAATAGAGAATATTATAAAATGAAAAAATATTGAATAACTTGAGATTCCTATCTGTCGGGTATTTATTCCACTTCGCACTATAGAGGTCAGCAATTTCTTCTTGTACAGGTCAGCGTTTTCTCCCTGTACAGGTCAGCACACCGAAGTGGCCCAGAGTGAAAATTATTTCAGTATATATGCAAAGTAAACGGTTGCGTATGTTTTCTATAACCAATGCAGGAAGTTGTGTCTTCCAAGTCTATCGCCTATATGTAATAACGTTCATCGATTGGGTTGTAGCTCAAGTGTGATGCGCACTGTATGCCTTAAATAGTCGTGCGACACAATAGTTAAAATAATACAACTATGTAGTAAAAACAAAGCATACAGGCACCTAGTAGTTTTACTTAGTCAGTAATAGAACTGTGAATTAGACTTACCAAGAAGCGCTTATAATGCTGCATTATCAGCAGTATTATTGGTTGACAGTTGATTGAACAAACGAGTTGAATACTTTTTCATTTTAAAGAATAATGTTATGTGTAATTTTATAAATATTATTCCTACAGTTAACTAATCTTTATAGTATTGGCCTCTAAAGAAATCCATACAGTTGGTGAAAACAACAAGAAGAATACCACCACCTGGACCTAATCTTAAGACTTTTGGTAAGAAACCCTTATATAAAGCAGCAAAACCTTCTTCACGTAATACAATGCCTAATGAAGGAACAGTCCAATTGTATTTTCTAACTTGGCCTTCAACAGTAGTGGAACTTTGAATACGGGATTTCACAACATCGAAAGGAGTGTTAAAAGCAGTACCAACAATACCACCAATCATACCACTGACTAAATCATTTAAGGTTTTTTGAGTTGAATCTTTAGCTTCTGGTAATAGATCACGAACTTGGAAAATGACACCAAAATAACCAGCATTCCAAACAACATGTCTCCACAGCGTCGCTTCTAAACCATTATATAATGCTAAAATACCTTCATTTTTAACAGTTTTAACTAAAACATCAATAGGACCATTATAAAGATTTGCCTTTGATTTATCTTGTAATCTAATTTTAATTAATTCAAATGGAACAACAATAAAAGATTCAGTTGCACCAGCACAAGCACCATTAAGAACAGCCAAAGATTGGGTTAATTTTGAAACACCAAAAGTTTTCTTCCAAAATTTACCCCATTCATCATTTGCAGCAAATTTGGTGGCACGCTTTGGAGCTTCCATAAGTAAAGGAGCTGAGATACCTCTATATAAAGTAGCAGGACCTTCATTTTTGACAATTTTAGTAAAGCAATCAACAACACCATGATATTCAGCTTGCGCAGAATTACCAACTTGAAGTTGAATTCTAGTCTTTATAACATCAAGAGGGTACATGGTTAAAATTTCCGAGATACCAGCAATTGCACCAGCAAAAAACTGGTATTGGAATGGAAGAGGACGATTGTCGATGGACATTGTTTGATGTGTGCTTTGCTTGGAAAAGAAAGAAACAAGAAGAGAACGTAGTTAAAGATAAAGATGTAAATGGGTTTATCTCTGAAGTCTACATATAATAAAATCTCCACTCTTCTGAGTGAAAAAGTGGAAAAAAATGGTTTAATCGGGGAAGAGTCACAAGCGTGTATTTCCCCTTTGGGCCCGCAGGACGAAGATTCTGTTTGTCGGGAGGAAATATCGATAAGCCCATGAAAAAGACGACTTTTCGTGGGAAAAAAAAAGAAAACAACCGGCGGTCAGAGGAGAGGGAAGATATAGAACCATTCTATGTACAAAGATTATAATTATGATTAGGCGTGATGTTGTTGATTATTTAGTATTTATCAGAAGAAAAGATCGACACTCGCATCGTTGGTTAAGTCCACAATTTTCCCATTATCACCAATGAGCAACCATTGGATGATAGTGAATCTTTCATCTGCTTTCTTTTCGGCCTTTAAAACCATGAGTGCAGAGCCTTTATCACCAGCAATCTTAGCTGAACAGTCCACAACACCCTTCATGGTATTGACTTCCCCACTGATCCATGGGAATAATCCATCGTATGTGATTTTATTACCTAATAGATCTCTAGCATGTTGACTTCTTCTTAAGAAATACATCGTGGCATTCATTATTGGTGATGAAACTTTTTCATAGTTGAAAATACCAACACATGCAGCGGTCATACCGAGTGCAAATATGAGAAATGTAGAAACAGACTGGAATCTTTGCTTTGGACGGGGATCGTCTGGTAGTTCTGTGTTGACGGTCATCGGTTTTTTCAATGTTTTAGCACCTGTAACTGGATCAACAATGATTTGCGAATCTGCTTCATAATTGTGAACACGCTGTACCGCATATAAACGGAACAATAAGGGGACCGCTTGTGGTTGTCTGCAAATAGACCTTCTGGCAATGGAAAACATGATATATGATCCTATTGCTTACTGACAAAATCTTTCTACTCTCTCTCTTTGAGAGACATGTTTCCTGTTGAAATCGTGCTGTCTGTGGTTTTGCAGGGCGAGCAAACTGAAAAATGCAAATCTTCCCTTGGAGAAAAAAAAAGGAAAAACGTGTTTCCCCTGGAAAAAAAAAGATCCCCATGAATTTTTTTTCACCCGTGCACCGGCCGGCCCAACCGACCACTCCCCTCATAGCTGATTAATTATTGTGGCGAATCGAATCGAGCTGGAACACTAAAAAATAAAAAACTTTGTAACGCTTTTAAAGGGAAAGATAATTTTCATGATGATTCAGTCATTTTTTTTTCTTTCTAAAAATCCTCCTTTCTTGTCTTTTCTTATCTACATCAACTCGACGCTCTAAAACAATGTTTACCCGTTTCACTAGAGCCGCTAAGATAACAACTCCATTCCCAATCTCAAATTCTTTTAGAAACGTCAGATTCTACCATCCAAAAGTCATTGATCATTATCAAAATCCAAGAAATGTTGGAACAATGGACAAATCTCTGACTAATGTCGGCACAGGTTTAGTCGGTGCACCTGCATGTGGTGACGTTATGAGATTACAAATCAAGGTTAATGACGATACAGGAATAATTGAAGATGTTAAATTCAAGACATTTGGATGTGGATCTGCAATTGCAAGTTCCAGTTTTGCAACTGAATTAGTGAAAGGTATGTCTTTGGACGAAGCTGAAAATATTAAAAATTCAACTATTGCTAAAGAATTAAGTTTACCTCCTGTCAAATTACATTGTTCAATGCTAGCAGAAGATGCAATTAAGTCCGCAATTAAGGATTACAGGGCAAAGAGAGGCAGAGTTACTTTAGGTCCTGATGCTGTAAAGGCATAATTAATTAATTAACCAATACCCTATTATCTGTATATTTTCCATGTTTTATAATAATATATAATCATCTATATCATCCATCATATTCTATATTAATGTCTTACTAATTGTATTTACTACTGCTATTTGCTTTTAATAAGGTTATCTTATATTTGTTGCTGCTGCTGTTGTTGCTGCTAGTGCTGCTCGTTTTCCGCACTCGGATTTCCAATTTCCAAACAGGTAAAAATCAGCGATAAAGATACACAACGATTCAACAGCTATATAAGCCTATTTTAAACAGTTCTAATAGGATAAAAAGAGTGTTACATGGGTATATATAACATTTACTTAATCTAATTTACCTTCAGCGAGTGATAAAATACCCATTTTCTTCATATATTTAGCCCAAATTTCAACACTTACATCATTTTCCAATCTTTCTAAATTGTTTGCACTGTCGAATTTTTCTGTAATCCAATCTCCGAATCCTAAATCTGTTACTGTACTACCCCAAATGGCTCTAAAGCATCCACCTAATGCACATGCATCTCCAATTTCAACTTTGTACCCTGCTTCTTTAGGTGCTAAAATTTGATTGTAAATTTCTAAAATATTTTCGTTCTTAGATGATCCGCCAACATAATAAACATTATTTGGCCTTTTCATAAATTCTGAAATATTGTATGATACATTATCAATTGTTAGTTTTTCACCAACAATATTCGATAATTTTGATACTGCACCCTTCATACTATCATTGAAGTCAACAGATTCACCACTTAACATCGGACAAACTCTCAATCTATTAGACAGCGCTTGAGATTCGATTATCAGTAACGGTTCTTCTTCAATATCAACACCAGTATCCCCAAGTTCAATTAAATTCTCACCATCATACTTAAATTTACGTTTTTGAGCCTTTGCGTTTGGAATAATTTCACCCAATGGAAAATAAATTCCAACTTTATCATGGTCATTACTATCAGATTTCAGCAATTCATCAAATTTATCCCAACCTTGAGTATTATATTTTTCATTGATTTCGTCTCTAATTTGTTCTCTCGCTAATGCACCATTACAATAACATAACATACCCATGTAAAGCTCCGGACATACGGGGTGTTTAAACAAATGATAGTTAACACTCGGTAAATATTTTTCAGTTAATAATAATACAGTTGTACTTGTACCCATTGAAACTAATAAGTCATCACGTTTCAATGGTAATGCCATAATGGTTGCTAAATTATCTCCAGTAATCGGCCAAATTTTACAATTAGCATTAAATCCGTATCTTTTGATTAAATATGGAGCAATTGTTTTGAACTCATTGGGTAATACAATTTTACCTAGCATTTTTCTGGCAATAATGGAACCGATGTGTTGTTCTTCTTTGGAAACTTTATCGACTTTGTGATTTTTCATTACAATTAATGATAATAGTTCGTCATCCCAATCATTTTCAGCAATGCTAAATAGGTTTGTACCACAAGCTTCGCCGATTTCAATACCACTTAACGAACCGGTCAAAAAAGTATCCAGGAAACTTGAAACCAAGTTAATACTTGATGTATTTTTCCAATTATCACTGTTTTCTTTGGCACGGCGTCTCATTTGTAGACCTGAAAATCTGTAATGTGCCTTTGATCCTGTTCTATAACATAGTTCAGTTGCTCCATCAACGGAATTTTCAAAATCTTCAAGTTCTGCACCTGTTGATCTATCTTGCCAATTAGATGCAGCTGGAAATGAAAAACCGGATGATAAATCATTATGCCAATGGGAAGATTTTGAGTCAAGATTGAATAATAATTCACTAATTTGCGAATTATAATAAACAGTACCGTGCTGTTGACAAGAACCTGAAATTGAAATAACTTTTTCAAAAGGAAAACCATCATTTTTCATTCTATCCAGTAATGTTTGTAATGCTTTGATGAAAACAGCGACAGGTGTAACAATTTCACCAGTCTGGCTATTTGACAAAACACCTTTGTTGATTCCAAATTCTTCTTTAAATTCATCAAAATTAATAAAAAATTTGGAATGAAATTTCAAGTCTGAATAACATGAAATTATTTTCAATTGCTGAGTTGATAAATCAAACCCTAGGTTTAAGTCATTTGTTGAAGAAGTCATAGCGATAGTAAGTAGAGTTTTTAAGTATATTATATTATTGGAGTTTATGTTTTTTTTGTTTTTTTGTTTATAAAGAGATATCTATTTTAGAAACGGGTCTTTTCAAAAATTTGACTGGATTTTCGTTATACTTTGTATAGTTAGGTAGTACAACAACTAAAGAAATACCAAAAAATGGAATGAAAGCGTATAAGAAATAAACAATATCTTGTAATGCAAAAGCGAATAATAATGAGAGGACGGCACCTAGTGAGACAATAGCTAATGCAAAAGTATCAACCAATTTTTGACCTTGAAAATCAATAGGGAATTCTAAAATGGAAAGATCCAAGTCCATATTTATACAGAAAAGAAGAATAAGTGAGTTGCTGTTTGTCACAAGATAATAATTATCAACATTTGTGATCCAATGACGAAAATGAAGGATAGGCCACTTTTTTTTCTCAATTGGCAGATTTCTGAATTTTTGATTTTCAAAGTGCGCGTTTAAAAAAGTGGGGGCTCATTCAACACAGTACGTTCTATTGTTGTTCTTTATCTATATTATTGTTGATTGCTTTTGTTGTTTGGTTTGGTAATGACAGTTATAAAGGTAAGTAAAAGACAGTTAAAAAAGAAGATGATAAAAAAGAAAAATATAACAGAGCAGGAGTTTAAAGGGCAACCTTTTGCTAGTAAGATATCATCAGAAAAAGTTCATTCTTTCAAGAAATTGTTATTAGTTGTCATGTTGGCACAATTAGGATATGGTGGCTATACGTGGCATATAAAGAGTAAACAAACTGAAGTGGAAATACCAGTCATTACTAATAAACCAGAAAGTATTAGAAGTGCAATTGTTACAAACGTTTCAGGGAATGGAGATGTTGTAAATGTCCATGGCACTTTAAGCGCTATACTGCATGGCTTGCTTTGGGCCAGTTAAGTCGGTTGAGAGTATGAACAACTTGTTGCGGTTATTATCATTATTGCTATTATTTTTTGCATATTTAGACTATTTATACTACTTTTTACATTATTATTCTTAGAGGCGGGAAATCGACCGACTCTCTACATTTTTCTGGCAGAACGTGACTCCCTCAGAAAAAGTGGAAGTCGGTGCATTCGAAAAAACAAAACCAGTAAAGGCCCCGCCATTTTTCTCGGAGAAACCCATTCCCCACTGGGAATTCCCCCGCGTTTCGGAGTTCCCTCAATTTTCCCACAACTGAACTGTTTTGACGATGATCATAATGGATAGACCTATAAAAGGACAGGTTATCTCCTGTTACCGTTTGAAAAAAGGCTTTTGATATTTTTGATTGTTGCATAAACTAACAAACTATACAAGCAACACAAAGATGAAATTAACCACACTCCCACAAGTTGCAGAACCTGATCCACAACAACTTATTTGGCAAGAAAGGCTGCAAACCAAATTTCCATTAAATGAAATGCATGACTTTCTTGAAGGTTCAGCAGAAGAGTCGATTCATACATTGCGTCTAATGCAACAAATTGAAAGAGATCCAGTTTTGAAAATCAAGCCTGATTATTATGAATTGTCTAAAGATGAACATCGTAAATTAACAGCTGATAAAATTGCAAGGTTAGCTAAATATATGGAACAAGATGCGCCGAACTTCCAAAACTTCCAAGATCGCCTTAATTTAATTGCATTAATTGACCCACAATTAGGTACAAGAGTTGGTGTTCATCTTGGTTTATTTTTGAGTGCAATCAAAGGTAATGGCACAGAAGATCAATTTAACTATTGGGCTTTTGAAAGGGGTGCAATTTATATTAAAGATATCTATGGTTGCTTTTCTATGACTGAAATTGCGCATGGGTCAAATGTAGCTGCATTACAAACAACTGCTGAATTTGATTCTGTAAATAATAAATTCATTATTAATACCCCTCATATTGGTGCAACTAAATGGTGGATTGGGGGTGCTGCTCATAGTGCAACTCATACTGTAGCATTTGCAAGATTAATTGTTAATAAAAAAGATTATGGCGTTAAAACTTTTGTTGTTCCATTAAGAGATTTAAATCATGATTTATATCCAGGTATTTCAATTGGTGATATTGGTGAGAAAATGGGTAGAGATGGTATTGATAATGGATGGATTCAATTTTCAAACGTTTCAATCCCAAGAGAATATATGTTAAGTAAGTTCACCAAAGTAGATCGTGATGGTAACGTTGAGGAGCCTCCATTGGAACAATTAGCATACGGTGCACTTTTAGGTGGTAGAGTTACAATGGTTACTGATTCTTGGAGAACTGGTGAAAGATTTATTACAATTGCTTTACGATATGCTGTTGGTAGAAGGCAATTTACCGTTAAAGGTGAAAAGTTTGAAAATCAATTGATCAATTATCCATTACACCAAAAGAGATTATTACCTTATCTATCTTGGGTTTATGGTATGAGCATTGCATCACATCAAATTCAAAAAGATTATAAGGAAGTTTTAAATAATTTAGATGAAGGTGTTAAAAGTGGAGATTTTGCAATTTTAAGTAAGGCAATTGATGGTTTAAAGGGGTTATTTGCAGATTCAGCAAGTTTGAAAAGTACATGTACATGGAAAACCGCTGATTTAATTGATGAAGGTAGACAAAGTTGTGGTGGCCATGGATACTCTGCGTATTCTGGATTTGCTAAAGGTTATGCAGATCATGTTGTTCAATGTACTTGGGAAGGTGATAATAATATTCTAGCCCAAAATAGTGGTAGAATTACAATTCAAAAAGTTATGACTTTGTTGAAAAATGGTAAAGTTTCAGGGAAGAATTATTCATTTTTAAAAAGTGCCACTAAAGAAGGTGTTATTTTATCTAAACTTGATGATTTAAAAGATTTATCAACATTGAATGAAGCAATTAAATCTGTTATTTTAAGAATTGCAATCAAATGCATTAAAACATTAGAAGAAAATGCTAAAAATTGGGATACAATTACTAATGAAAAAAAGGCATTATCCAAATTATATGCTGTTGAGTATATTTTTGATAAATGGATTGATAAAATTAATAATGAAGTCAAGAACCCTGAGATTTCTAAACAGTTGATTTCAGTTGCTGGCCTATTTGCAATATCTAATATTGAAGAGTTCGGTATACAGTTCTTGCAACAGGGTGTTATTAGCAATGAATGTTATGACATGTTAGAGAAATATCAATATAAAATCTTGAATAAAGTCCGTGAACAAGTCATTGGCTTGACAGATTCATTCAAATTAAGTGATTTTTTTATCAATTCAGTATTAGGTAATTTCAATGGCGATATTTATCATAATTATCTTGATGTTGTTAAAGATTTGAATAATGAGAGCGTTACGAAGGCTGAATATGCCACTGATTTCTTGGCCATGCTTAACCGTCCAAGTATTTCTGATCGTGAAAAAAATCAAAAAAGCCCTGAAGTTCTAACCAAATTAGGCAAGTAAGGATCGTCGTGAGCCCGGTGGTGATCCTGATCAGTTAATTTACTATATTTAGTATAAATAATTACCAGAAACGTGTAATATTGTGTAATTGCAAATTGTAATAAGAAAAAAAACATAAAAATAGTTTTTCCATTTGCCAAAAGTCAACAGAGCGCTGAAAATAGAAAAACTCGCACTGTTTTTCTCACGGTAGAAACCAGCCTCTGCTGATAATTTGCCCAAAGAGGAAAAGATCAAACTCTAGCAGAGAACCAGCTTTATTGTTGGTTTCCGCAGAGACACCTGCTCAATACGGGCTCTTCCTCTTTTAGGCTTAATTGTTTTTGTCTACAGAGTAGCTGGTTTATGGGGGAGCAAGCACCACAAACACTAGCGGACACAGGACGAGATGGCAAAGAAACCGGTATAAAAGAAGTGGATGATCCATCCAGATCAATGACATTTCAGGAACATTTTATCCCTTCTTTTTAGCATCCAAAGAATCACTTCTTCCAATCAATAAATCATATTCATAAACACATAAACACAAAAAAATGAGAACTTCTACTTTATCCATTTCTACTTTAGCATTCATTGCTCAATCTTTAGCTGCTTACGTACCATCTGAACCATGGTCCACATTAACTCCAGAAGCAACTTTAAAGGCAGCTCACACTACTGATTATACAAAGACTTTTGCAATCTCAATAGACCCACTTCCAACTACTGTCACTTCTTCAAAGGCTAGTGTTGAAAAGAGAGAAGTTGTCACTCAAATTGGTGACGGTCAAATCCAAGCAACTACTTCAACTGCTAAGACTGAAGCGCCAGTTGTCACTCAAATTGGTGATGGTCAAATCCAAGCGTCTACTGCAACTGAAGCACCAGTTGTTACACAAATCGGTGATGGTCAAATCCAAGCAACTACTGCAACTGAAGCACCAGTTGTCACTCAAATTGGTGATGGTCAAATCCAAGCAACCACCGCAACTGAAGCACCAGTTGTTACACAAATCGGTGATGGTCAAATCCAAGCAACCACCGCAACTGAAGCACCAGTTGTCACTCAAATTGGTGATGGTCAAATCCAAGCAACCACCGCAACTGAAGCACCAGTTGTTACACAAATCGGTGATGGTCAAATCCAAGCAACTACTCTTACTACCGCTGATGCAGTTACCCAAATCGATGATGGTCAAATTCAAGCTTCTACCAAGACTACTTCATCAAAGCCAGCTGCAACTTCAAATACCGGTGATTATGTTTTCCCATCTTCATGCAAAAAGGAAGGTGCATTATCAATGGTCTTAAAAGATGGTATCTTGACCGATGGTGCTGGTAGAATTGGTTCTATTGTTGCAAACAGACAATTCCAATTTGATGGTCCACCACCACAAGCAGGTGCACTTTACGCTGCTGGTTGGTCTGTTACTGAAGATGGTAAGTTAGCTATTGGTAACACTACTGTTTTCTACCAATGTCTTTCTGGTAACTTCTACAACTTATATGATGAACACATTGGTTCCAAGTGTGAAGAAATCTACTTAAGAGTTGTTGACTTAGTTGACTGTTAAATCATCTAAGACCGCATTTCTTACTTTTGCATTAAAGAAACATTATCCACATTGTACATTATATTATCACTGACTTTCTAGTGTTAATCTTTAGCCTTTTTAGTTACCACACAGCAACACAGGACATTCTAAAATGTCTACTATTTTTACAAAATTTCACAGCCCGTTTCTTTTTATACTTCCATATTTTTGCATTTCGTTTATATTTTTTCTCTCCTCATTATAGTTATAAGTTATAGTTTAAAAAATGTTATTATTAATACCAGGCACCAGTAAATTCCCAGAAGACAGATAACCAGTAAAACCAGCAATTTTTTATTTTGCAAATATATGATTTTCATATTTTCGCATTTTTTTTTGTCGTCGAGTTTTTCTCAAGTTTGGAAATGCATTTTATTTGAAATTCATGTACATAAGAAGTTAGCTTCAAGACCTATTTAACGATCTATAAATATCTATACCACCTACAACCAATTATGTTAAGTAGATCTTTTGTTGAAAACAGTACTAACTCAGTCAAGAGTGTGGGTACACAATTTTCTCAGGTGCGTTACAGAAGAACACTTGCATATCCATTTTATTCAAAAGCTGGTAACATTCCACCGGCTAGAAAAGGTCGTAAGCAAACAGTTTTTAAACGTCTCATGGATGAATTTTTAGGACCTAAGAATTATAAAGGGGAATATTATTTAAATAAATATGCATATCCAAAATCAAATCATACAACAAATTATATTGATCCAAGAAGCGAGAGAGGTAATGCACTTTTAGAACCATTGGGTGAATTTGATATGGTTGAAGAAGTCGATGAATCTGGTAAAAATAGAAGAGGTAAAAATGTGTTACAACCATTTCCATTAAATTCTAAATGTTTTACAAATTCACAAATCTCAAATGAAACTAAGATTCAAATTGTTAATGATATTTTATTAAATAAAATACCATCACAACAAGTTGCTTTAAAATATGGATTAAAAATTCAAAGAATTGAAGCAATTTTAAAATTACGTGAAATTGAAGAAAATTGGGAACAAAATGGCTTAATAAAGGGTGATTTATTGAAAATGTCCAAAACGATGTACAAAATGTTCCCACTATATAATCCGGAAAAGAATGCAGAGAATTTAACAGAAATTCCAATTCCAAGAGAAACTCTTCAATCACGTTTCTTAACAATTGCGGAATCTGAACCTTTCGGTCCAGTTGATGCTGCAAAGGAATTCAATTTAGAGCCTGCATCCGTTACTTTAGAAAGATTATCTGAAGGTGGTGAACATTCTGCACATCATACACAAGCTAACGTATCTAAAAAGGACGGCTCCTTCATTTCTACAATGCATGAAGGTGATAAGTATGCATTCAAATTTACACCAGTCAAAGTTGGTAAAGTTGGTTACAGATATGGTAAAGTGTTGAGAGATAATAGAAAGGACAGAAAGATTGCCTACGACGCTGCCGGTAACAAGTACTATCCTCTAGAATAATTTGTAACCTATAAGTATATATAATAACCTGTAAATAAGTAACAAAAAGTTACATCTCTAACTCAATTGTCATGCAATTTGGTGACCCAAAACCCAAATTTTCACCCTTTTAAGATGTATTGACTCACTGAGAAAGAATTTTTTGAATTTTGAATTTTGAATTTTGAATTTTGAATTTTGAATTTTGAATTTTGAATTTTGAATTTTGAATTTTGAATTTTTGCCAGCATTCAATATCATGTTAGTAGATGGTGTGAGTCGTCGAACTATCACAGGATACAAGCACTTTAATTTCACATTGCCTGAGCAGAATAACTTATATCTAACATAGAAGCATTAGCAGCTAATAATAGTGCATTACAATATTGATAAATTACACGGGGAAACCAGAAAAAGAAGATCAATCTCTATTTTTGGCACATTGATAACCAGAAATTGTGTACAAATTATCAATTAATATCAATCATTCAAGAAACAACTGAATTACAATGGATGAAAAAATAATAAATAACGAAAGGTCTGATGATACATTGAATACACACAGCGTGGGTACTTCAACTGTGTGTAGTTCTTCGGATCTTAATCCGATTTCTTTGGTCCATCGAAAATCTCTTGTTGATCCGGCAACAACTACAAATATTCGAGTTTCTTCAAAAGCTTCAAATTTAACATCATCTTCATTCTCTGATTCTGATCAAGATAATTTGAATCTTTCATTTAAACCTACTTCTCCAACAAAAACTTCAGTGAGTTCATCATATTCATTATCAAAAGATCCGGTTCATAGTCACAACACTAATAGTAACAGCAATAACAACAGTCTTCACAAACATAGAAATACATCACATTCAAAATTATCTGATTTGGCACATAAGATGACAGACTATTTATTTTCAACTCGTAGAAGTAGTGAATTCCTTAAAACAAACGGTTCTTCCTCGACAGATTCTTCATCAAGACATGGGTCTGCAAACGCTTCTCCTGTTCCATCAAGAGACAACTCACATGTGTCATTATCAAGCTTGGCAAGAACTGGTGGAAGACAAATGAAAACTAAACGAAGAAGTTTTTTAGTTAGATCAAGTTTAAGCCCCCCAAGAGATTCAAGAGATCACAGTAGTCACAATAATCATTATCAGCACCACCATCGTCATCTTAGCGGTGGTAAAAGTAATCATAATAGTTCAAATACTTCCCTACATTCGGCATTACTGAAATCACAAAATCATCAATCTTGTTATTTTGATTGTAATGAATCAGCTGAAGTGGGAAAACAAAGCTCAACGCATGTTAAAGAAACACATTATGTTCATGTTGAATACGATCCTATAACTCGAAAACGTGTATTAAATACGTATGAAATTTTAAATGATTTAGGATCAGGTCAGCATGGTAAAGTTAAGCTAGCTAAGGATATATCAACTGGAAAATTAGTTGCGATTAAAATCGTCGATAGAACGGGTAAGCCCTCGTTGATGTTGAATAGATTGTCGAGAAATAATGAGCAATCACAAGAAGATAAAATTAGGAAAGAAATTGCAATCATGAAGAAATGTGATCACCCACATGTCGTTAAATTAATTGAGGTTCTAGATGCTGAAAATTCAAGAAAAATATATTTAGTTTTAGAATATTTGGAAAAAGGTGAAGTTAAATGGCAAATAACTCGTGATGAAATTAAAAATAAAATTCAAGGTAGTATTAGTGGTGATATTACAGCAGAAGATGTTATTCCTGAACCTCTTTTATCATTAGATGAAACAAAAAAAATATTTAGAGATGTAATAAGTGGTTTAGAATATTTACATCATCAAGGTATAATTCATAGAGATATAAAACCATCAAACTTATTGGTTAGTAAAGATAATGAAGTCAAAATTTCAGATTTTGGTGTTTCATTTGCTGCCAATTTAGATGGTCAAAATCAGGACGATTTAGAATTAGCTAAAACAGCTGGTACGCCAGCATTTTTAGCTCCTGAATTATGCTCAACAACAAATTGTAAATCAATGAAAGTTACTTACAAAATTGATATTTGGGCACTGGGTGTTACTCTCTTCTGTCTTGTATTTGGTGATTTACCATTTTGTGCAGATTCTGAATATCAGTTATTTGAAAAAATTAACAATAAGGAAGTAAATTTTCCTGATATGACACGCTGGCGTGTTACCAAGAAACTTCCAACTGCTGATTTCGAAGTCGTTAAAGATTTGCTTATGAAATTATTGAACAAAAATCCCATTGATCGAATAGAAATTGACGAGATTAAAAATCATCCATTTATTGTAGATTCTTTGAAAGGTGGTGCGTGGCAAGATGAATATGTGGGTTGGACTAGAGATATGAAAATTGATGTTAGCAATCAAGAAATGGATGAAGCAGTGGTTGGTTTAGGTAACAGAATCAAAAAAAAAATTAGTGACGTTTTAAGAAGAAAGAAGATAGAAGATGACCCGCTATATGATACGAATAATAACATTTCAAAACATAAAAAAGATGTGTATCCAAGTCCCAGAAATTTCCAGGCATACACTCTAAGAGAAGATTGCAGTTACATTTTATCAGAAGATAATGAAAAAAATTTAGATCCTCCAATGAAATTTTCACAACCTAACTATTTGAAATTAAATGAATCCAAAACTGAACTTGATACTTTACAACCTACAATAAAACAATTTGAGGATGTTCCAACATCAAACCCCGTTTCGAACCCTAATCATAAATACCTTCCTTTGGGAGAAAGTAGTCCATGCAGCAATTATAATGATACAAGTAGTTTTGAAGAAGGTGATGATAATGTCTCTAATGATGCCAAAGATGTTCAAGATCATGAATGTGGAGAGGAGGAATGTGAAGACTACGATTATAGAAAACAATTGGCTAAAGATGATGCAAGAAGAAATGTCGATTCTGTTGAATTAACAGTTAACCCAAGTTTTGCATCTTTAGACAGTTATTATGGTGATGGTTATGCTAAATTTATGAGCCCAACAGCACCAAATAATTCAACGTTTAGTTATTTAGGAAGCTATACAAATAGAAATGGTGCTTTACCTAATAGAAATCTAGTTAGGATTCCAACAACATCAAGTAGAAGCTCACCAAATTTTGCACCGCTGGATACTGCTATACACCATCCGGAGACAAGAGAAAGCTTAAATTTAATTCACAGAAAATCAAATAGCCCATCGGCAGTACCATTCATGCTTGGTGTGTCGGGTCAGTTGAATAATTTGAGAGGGATCAACATGATGAAGAAAGCTACACCAAACGAATCTCTGTCAACTACACCTGTACCGCAACGAACTATCTCAAACTCAAGGAAACAGGGTAGAGCTGCCAATGAACCAATCAATCCTATGATTAACAACCATAACAATAATAATTCAAACACAACTTTAATGAATAATAGAAGTTTTAATAATCCTAAACCTCAAAGAGCAGTTTTCACAACAGTTACAGATTCTGATTCATCGAATGATGAAGCTGGTGATGGTGATGGTGATGATGACAAAGTTATGCTGAAGATCCATCAGAACAGGTACAATAACAGTGGTGGTTTCAATGAAGTTAGTGAATCGCCTAATAAACGTCCATCTCCTGAAAATACAGTATTACAAAACAAGCAATCAAATTCAAGACGTGCAATATTTACAAGTGGTATTAGTGATGATGACGATAATGATGATGGAGATGAGTATGACGATAATGATGATGATTTTTTTTCTAAACGCATCATACCCCCAAAAGTTGCGAAAAATATTAACAGTAATGATAACAGTATTAGCAATAATATAATGGACAATAATGATTACCTTGTGAAGCGCAACATACATACTCTTGTAAGTACGGCAAACACCACTGCTGTGAGTAGTGACAAAGACATCAATATCGAAAGTTTAAATAAGAGTCAAACCAAAGATACCATTTATGGTCAAAGATTGAATTTAATCAATCGGTTAAATGATAGTAGTGATGATGATGATGGTAATGAAAACTCGGACGAAGAACTCTTTATTTCAGTTGGAAAAAGAGCAGTTGATAAATCAGCCAATCAATCAACATCAAAATTATCTTCACGTGCTATAAAATCATCAGAAAATAAAATTCACAATTATATCTCTGTTGATAATGTAATTTCAGAGTCAACTCCAACCCTCATTGATGTTCCTGCAAATATTTGTGAGTTTGAAAATAGCTCCAAAGATGAAGATTCTAATTATGTTGTTTCAGGTTTAAGTACTATAACTGATGAAGTTGCAGTTTTAAATTTAAAAGGTGATCAAAGCACTTGTAATAAATGATTGCATTTATTTTTTTTATGTAATTATAGTTTATTTTATTTTTAATTTTATATCTTGGGTAGTTTTTTCTAGTTTTTATTTTATTTAATAAAAGGTTTCATAATAATATCCCAGCAAGCTTTTTGCTTGATCTTTAAAACATTCTTAATAGAATATTAGTTACATTATCTCTCTTGTTATTATACAATTTATTCTGTAATTAATCTATTTATGACACTGTTCTCATTATTAAAAGATCCTTTCAAATAACCCAAAATTACTTCTTTACTGACTTCTGAATTCTGATTTTGATTCACGATCTTGATATTAATCGACTTTTCTAAATCTAATATATTATTTAATTTAGCTTCAACATAGCAATTATTATCACTCAGATCACCAGGATCTGAAAAACTGAATACAAAACTGAATTTATCTTTGTGGATACTTCCAGAATGTAAAAATGATATCTTCAGTAAATCCTTCCACAAACTAATAAGCCTTTTCCATTCATCAATTAAAGATTTCAAAAAAACCATAATATCGGAGAAGTGTTTTGTTTTACCTTGATATTTTAGCAAAAACTCTTCAAAGAGTGCTACAAATGGTTTGAATTTTTCTTTGTCCTTTAAAATGGCATTAAGAACATAACTACCCCCTTCTGTTTTCTCAAATTCAACTTGTAAAGTATTCATTATCAATAATGTGATGTTGTCAGCTGAAACTAACCTTATTGATTTTAATTTTTCTAATTTCAACAGTTCTTCTCTTAGTGCTTTCAAATCCTCTTTTCTTGGAACTTGATATTGATCAACCTTCAACTTTAGCTCATCTATTTCTTTCAAGAGTTTTTCTTTGTATGCTTTTTTCTCTAACAATGAGGATTTTCTCAAATTCAACAATTCTAAGGTTTCAGATATACCTTGTTTATTATTTTCCATTTCTGCTTTATTACTCTTCAAGTCTTCGTTAGATTTTTTAATCTTTTCAATATTAATTGAGCTCCAATTATCTTTTAGTACATTCAGCTTTTGAATATATTGATCCAACTCTACTTTCTTTTCAATCATAAGTTGTCTTTCAATCAAAACACTTCTTCTCCATTCGATTGCTTTTGCCAAATCAGATTCAAGTAATTGATTTGCACGCTCGTATGATGATGACAATTGTTCCAATAAACTAGCAACAAATCTCGTATTTTGGCATTTTGCTTGTTTTCTTGTAAATGTTGCAATGGCCTGATAATTTGTACATAAATCATTTTTAACTTCATCAACTTGTTGATAATATTCTCTTATTGCTGTTGGATTGGATTCCAACAAATCATTAGAAAAGGTATTCACTATTGTTGAGATTGATTGAATAGAGGACTTATACTGATTTATTAAATGTACAATAAAGTGATAATATGGAATGTTGGTGCAAGCTTCGATATAATCAATTAAACTTGGTTTCTTACTGTTAATATGTAGTGTCGGAGTGGAAGTTGTTGAATTTGATAAAACAGTTGAAGGTGATGATGTTACTAATGACGACCTCAAATCTGGACTAAACAGTAAAGTCTGTTCAATTTCATTTTCCGATGGTCCAATATTATCAAAAAACTGAACACTAACATCATTTAAAAATACTTCAAGTGACACATTTACGTGATTATCGTCGGTGAATGAATTATCAGAATCATATTCATCTTGATTATCAGTGTAATCAGCAGTAACTTCAGCTAGGGGAATCATTTCAGTGCCAACCAAGGAAGTTTCCATTTCACTACTATCCTTATCGTCATTCATAAAACTCACCTCATTAAGTGAAGAGTCGCTGTGGTTATTTTGACTTGCTTGTATACTTTCTAAAGGTTTTTTAAATGATCCTATGTTCTCTGGTGATTTGAGTGTTCCGCTATCCTCTACTTGTTGATTTTCCTTTATGCCTTCTATATTTTTATCAATAGTATTAAGATAAACCTGGGGTTCAGAACATGCACTTGTCGGTGGTTCTGACATTTCAATAACAACACTAAGTTTATCATCTGATGTACTCGGAAGTATTTCATTTTCCTCTTGTTTCTTCGAAATTGGTTCAGTAAACTCCATTGCATCTTCGTCATCATTTATATCACTTAACATTTCATTCAGGACTGGCACTTTTTTAGGACTGTTTTGCTTATTGTATTTTTGGTTTTCTATCAAAATAACTGACTGATCGTTAGAACTCTCAACTGGTTGCGTGAATTCCATTTGTGAAAATTCTGTAGTTTCAACCATGACTGCATCATTATTCACCACACATGGAATTGACTGAGTAAATTCCATGGTTTGTGTTTCTTCATTGTCAATAGCATGTGTGGTGATGGGGAAATCGGATTCAGATCTCATCTTATACGGTGTTTCTTCATTATTTTCATTTGATTCAGGTGCTGGACTAGGTATCATGCTAGCTGCTTCCGTTAGCTCCATTGATAAATCTTTACTCTGATCAAATTCTGAAAAAATTTGAGGAGATTTTTTTACAGTTTCAGTAAGTTCCATTTCAACTTGTTCATCATTATCATGTAATTCATCGTCAACCTCTTCGAACAAATCACGTAAACTATTTCTAGCATCGGAAATATTTTCTTCAACATTTTGATTATTTTGTTCTTTCATCTGTTTTTGTTGTTTTAGAATCTGTTGTGTTAATTCCACACTCATTTCCATTGCTTGTGTATCATCATCAATTACAAAATGTGGCTTAACAAGTGGGTCTAATTCATTTATAACCTCTTTAATTGATGGTTTAAAATTACTATCATTGGTACTAAGATCAGTGGCTTCTTGTACATTTTCTTTAGATGAATATACTTTCCCTATGAATTGAGAAGTGCTTAGCTTTGATACACTTGATTGACTTGGGGTTCCTAGTAAAGATCCTTTTCTTTTTATTTTACGGTCTTCGCTTGCTTTAGAAAAATTGATCTTATGCAAAGTGACTTCAGGTGCAAATGAAACACGTCTTTTTTCTTTTGAGATGTTTGGAAGAATGTTTATTGTATGATTTCCATCAAAGTTTGGTTTCAAAATACTTCTGTTTGGTACTAAAGTATGTCTTCTATTGGGAACTTGTTCCATAAATTTACCTGAGCTCAGAGGAAAAGACAACCTTTTCGTTAATTTGTTATTATTTTGTGAACTAAATTTCTGTTCCATAGTTTTTGTGAGCTATGCCATCAAATATGGCTAAAAGGAATAGTTTTGAACTTGTTTGTTTACATCTTCAAAAGATTTGCAGAATCATGTTTTCATTGCGAATATTTCCTGATTGGGAGAAATCTTTTGGTCCTTAGTCAATAAGTACCTTACGTAATATCAGCCCCTCAGTACACTGCAAGAATAAACTATGTATTTACAAACATCCGAAGCATTTTTTTCCAATTACGCAGGAAATGATCCAAAGAAATATTTAAACAGGAAAATAAATGTTGTTTTGTCAAAATTTGGTCGTTTTTCCAACATAGCTCATACATTTTTTAATATTACTTATTTACATTCTTAGTAAGTAAATTAAACATTTACTTAGTTAGGCGTTTACAATAGACTTCATTTTATCAACCTTATTTTTTACACAGAAAAAATAATAGGTAGCAGAAGCAATGGATGAAGTTGCGCCAACTCTTTTCTTTCTAAAGAAATATTTCAAACACTTGAGAATGCATACCATCAACAACTTGTAAAGAGAAGATTTAAAAATTTAGTTATAATTTATCAGACAAGAGTAAAGTTGCAAGATTTAGACGCTTTGAATTCATAAAACGCATAAATGTTTGCGACAACGGTTTCTGTCGTGAGCTTACGTAATATTTTTTCTTATCTCGTACAAAATTGTTGATCCACCAGGTACGAATATATTTTTCATTTTTCACATTTATTGTGATGAGAGCTTTATCATCTAAAGAGTTAGATCTTAAGCCAGAAGACACTTTATAAATGAATGACGTGAATAAACTTATAGACTTCCTACCAGTGGAGTTGAAACTGAAGTATTTCTCTCAGATATGCAACGAAAGATTTACAAATGCAGAGTTGTTCAGATTTGTTCTTAAACACCCAGAATATGTATCGTATATTCAATTTAAAGATCGTGATATACTTATCAATGATAAAGGTATCAGATTTGAGACAGGATCATATGCAATGGACTCAATAACACTAAGTGAATTAACTAATACAGAAATGAAAAACTTAATTGAATTGTTGAATAATGATTCAATCAGATTTGAAAATGCCGAAATTGATACATTTATCAATGACAATATTAGCTTTATCCAAGTGTATCCTAAACATCTTTTAGAATTGGATGATCCGATTCATTCTAACCAAATATCCTTGTATAGCAAAATTGGATATTTCAAATTTAAACATTACGATTATGGTATTGAAAATATCATTGATATTATTGAAGACTCCGGTTACTTATCGCCTTGGAATTATTTATTTGAAATATCAATCGAAGACCCTGATGTTTATCCTTCACTTAAAAAACTCATAAAAAAATTGAATGAACCTGATAATAAAGGTGACTTAATTTGTCCTAAAGTTTTCAAAGAAGTAAATCTTAAAATAACATTTTACATAAATACTGTTGATAGCTCTTGGCCTGCACATTTACTTAACTTCCAAGAATTTCAAACATTTTTTGTTGAGAACAATTATGCAATTGAAGATTTAGATGTAAAATTAACATTATTAATTCAGAAACATGATTTTAACGGAGAAACGGGTAAAAAAACATTGGAATTGATTAATCCTCTAATGATACACATCTTGAATCTTGCTTCCGATGATTCATCACCTTTTGATCAAGATCTCACGTACATCAAAGAATGTAAAAATTTGACGTCATTGAGTGTGTTACTTGGTTTACGCTGCAGCCCGTCAACACTAGGCAATTTGAAAGTTTTGAATAAATTAAAGAAGGTTAGCTTTTTATGTGATAATGTGGATTATGATTGGCTTTCCAACACTTTACCAGCATCAGTGGAGCAAGTTGAAATATTTTATGATTCATATAACACTATGGATAGAAAATCATTTACTATACCCAACCATGTAAAAACTTTAGTTATTGAGACTGATGAAGAAGAAACAATTATGAACTTGAAATTTTTGAATTTTGAAAAGGCAGATTCTTTAGAAAAAATTGTCATATATAATAGTTTTAATATGGGTCCAACAGTCCAACTTTATGGAATTACAAAACTTCCGAAAGCGTTGAAAGTGTTGGCATTTGCTAATGTTGAATACACATGGTTTGATAATCACAGTGACTTACCACTTATAGCTACTGAATTTTTAGTAGATTGTTCAGTATATGATCAGTTGCTAGGTGTATACTCTAACATTGATATTAGATGTGATATACACGGCCAAGGTATTAAATTTGCTGACGATTGTGCAGATCTCCATAGGATCGACTCCAAGTACATGACTCATCACAAAAATCAGGATGTTAATCAATTATTTTTAAGATTGAAAGTATAAGTATCCATGTATGAATGTTTATAGAAATTTGTAAAATATTTTGTTATTTAAACAATACTCTGATTTTGAATTATATTAAGATTACACATTAAAAATGACATAGTTTATAAAGAAATTAGTGAAGTAAAAATAATATGTAAACAAAGTTTATATCTAAAAATGTTCGACTCTAAACTTCCAAGTACCAGAAATTGCATCATAACCAATATATTCAGTATTTGGAACATTTTTCAATTTATTAATATGTTTAACAACTGCTGGATGTTTTGGATCTGTTATGATACCTTTTCTATCCTTTGTTCTTGGGTAACAGCCATCTACTGAAATGATTGCAGGAATATTGAGACCTTCACCAACATTTGGCTTTAATTTAATATCTGGATAAACAATACATTCTGCTTTTTCAAAGACAACCAAATTCGAAATATTAGCCAATTGAATTGTTGTTAAATCAATCGGTTTTTCAAATTCAATCTTTCCATAACCGGTTTTACCAATTGTAAAACCCTTGACTGAAATGAGTTGTTCAGGTGAATATGCTGATAACTCTTCAAAAGATGGGACAGTGAAATATCCTTCAGGTAAAACTGGTTTTTCTTCAACAAAATCTTCCTTTTCAACAATTTCAAAAGGTTCTTCTTCTTCAGCGGCTTTACTTTCATCGTTATACCTTTTCTTTTCTTCTTGTGTTTCTTTAGTATTATTTGAAACCATATCTTTATTTGCATCAACATTTGGTGTGGGTTCCTCTTTTATTTCAATCTTGACTTCCTTAACTGGAGATTGTGGTGGCATATCTAATTTTAAATCGATAGTTTTAGAAGGTTTTGCTGATTTTTCTAATAACTTAGAGTCCTCACTATTTTTAATAATTAAATTAGTAATTTTCTTTGATCTTGCAAATAACGGATTAGACAGGATTAACTTATCAGTTTCTGGATTAGATAATGGGTTTGAACTTGAGGAACCTTCAATGACTTTAGCAACCGCTGAATCTGAAGGAGTTGTAGTTGTAACAATACCATTTGATTTACTAACAACAGATTTAGAGACATTGAATAATGGTTTTGGACTTAATCTATATGCTGCAACTAACGAAACCTTTTTCTTTTCAATTCTTTGAATTGGAGTTGCGACCGGTTTTTCTGGCACTGCAACAACTGGTCCATAATTCATATTGACATTATTAAATAATGGGCCTGATGAATATGGATTTTGAGCAGCTGGATTGAATGCTTGTTGCAATTGTTGTTGTTGCTGTGGTTGCTGACCACCAAATAGCCCACCGGTTGTGTTAGAAGCAGCATTGTTACCGAATAACCCCCCACCAGTTGTATTAGTAGTAGCATTGTTACCAAATAATCCACCACCAGTAGAACCTGTTGGCTTTGCGCCAAATAGACCCCCACCTGTAGTGTTATTAGCAGTATTATTACCAAACAGACCACCACCAGTAGTACCCGTAGGCTTTGCACCAAACAGACCACCTCCAGTAGTCGCAGTTGAATTATTATTACCAAACAATCCACCACCAGTTGTACCAGTCGCAGTGTTGTTACCACCAAATAATCCACCAGCACTTGCTGGTTTTGCGCCAAATGCATTGGCACCAGTAGTTGCATTGTTGTTACCAAACAATCCACCACCAGTGGTACCTGCAGGCTTTGCGCCAAACAAACCACCAGATGCTGCTTGATTATTGTTATTGTTACCAAACAAACTACCACCAGTGGTTGTAGTATTGTTATTGTTACCAAACATACCACCACCAGCAGCATTATTATTATTGTTACCAAAAAGACCACCAGTAGTACCGGCTGGTTTTGAACCAAACATACCACCAGTTGCAGCTGGTTTATTATTATTGTTACCAAATAAACCACCACCAGCAGTAGCTGTATTGTTATTATTGTTATTACCAAATAAACCACCTCCAGTTGCATTGTTTGCACCAAAACCAAAACCTGTTTTATTAATGTTATTGTTATTATTATTTGCACCAAACAATCCAGTTCCAGCAGTATTATTGTTATTATTGTTTGCACCAAACAGACCACCTCCGGTATTATTGTTGTTTGCACCAAACATACCACCACCAGCTGCATTATTATTATTTGTACCAAATAACCCACCATTGTTGTTATTATTGGACGAACCAAATAATCCAGCACTAGTGTTATTGTTACCATTGTTAGAACCAAATAATCCACCAGAAGTACTCTTGTTAGCGCCAAATGCATTATTAGTATTGTTTGCACCAAAAGCATTGGCAGTTACATTGTTTGCACCAAATGGAGAGTTTGTGTTACTGTTGTTAGCACCAAATAAACCACCGCCATTATTATTGCTTGCACCAAAAGCGTTATTGTTGGATGCACCAAAACCTGGAGTATTATTATTATTTGAACCAAATAAACCACCACCTGTATTATTATTATTCGCACCAAATAATCCACCAGTAGTAGTATTGTTATTATTGGATGCACCAAATAGACTACCGCCAGTATTAGTGTTAGAACCAAAGGCATTGTTATTTGTTGCACCAAAACCTGAAGTGGCATTATTTGCACCAAACAAACCACCACCAGTAGCGTTATTAGTGTTTGCACCAAAACCACCAAAACCAGAAGTGGCGTTGGTTGCATTATTAGTACCAAATCCTGAAGTAGAACCTGTATTACCTTTACCGTATCTTCTATTTTCCATGTAATCTTGTAATCTTAATTCTTCAAATGAATAATTTCTATATTCGGGCATTGCAGTTATTGATTCATAATAGGAAGTACCTAAAGTTGGATCCCTTTCAGTAAATGCTTTAAAAGGAACGGTAGCAGTACCTTTATTTTGATTCATTGACATTGAATTCATACCACCAAAACCACCACCAAAGCCTGTATTCGAAGTATTAGCAGCACCAAAGGATGTATTTGCACTTGATGTACCAAAAAGTCCACCGCCAGTAGTATTAGTGTTGTTGTTATTTGCACCAAACGGTGAAACTGTGTTGTTTGCGCCGAATGGAGAAGAAGTATTGGCCGAACCAAATAATCCACCCGAAGTGTTAGTGTTATTGTTATTAGCTGGAGCGCCGAATCCAAAACCACCGGCTGAAGTATTGCTATTAGTGTTAGACGAAGCACCAAATAAACCACCCCCTCCAGTATTAGTGTTATTGTTCGTAGCACCAAAAATACTGTTTGAATTATTATTATTATTGTTCATACCAAATGGTGAACTATTGTTGGTTGCACCAAAACCAGAAGTGTTATTGGCAGCTCCAAATCCGCCAAATCCAGAAGTTCCAGCAGAAGGTCTTCCAAACATGTTCTAATTGGGATGTGTCACAAAGGTGTGAGTAAATAATACAAAAGATCAAGAGAAATCAGTGAGTGAAAACAAATATGAATAAACAGCAAATGATGCAAGATCCAGAAAAAGCTCAGAAATGTACTCGAAATTAAATGAAAATGAAAAATTGAAAATTGAAAATGCACAAGGAAGGAAAAAAAAAAAACGATAAAATAATTTGCCCATGTTTAATGAGATAATTAAAGATGACGAATGAAGAGAATAATACTAGTACATAATCTATAGTGATAATGCGAGTGCTGCTACAAAGAGTGCAGACCATGATAAACGTGAATGAGATGCAGTATTAGAACTTTGGGAAGAAATGGAGGAGACCGTTTGCGAGGATGAACTGGCTTCAGTAGTGTCATCTGCGGTAGTTGTGGAGGTAAGCAATGTAGATTCATCAGAAAGTGTAGAATAGCTAACAGACTCAAGTTGACTTTCTTGAATGGTGACCAAGCCACCTTCAGTGACCGAGATTGGGGTTGTGACACAAGTTGCATATGATTCGGTAGTGGTTGTTGAACTTCCACACGTAGTTGGGATTTCTGAATAGACCAAAGTGCCGTCGGTCGTATATGTATGATATACATGCCCTGCCATCAAATAGGCAGCACCGGCACCAAAAGCAACAGGATAAATCATACCTCTTGGATAATATCGATTACCCGAATATTGGACAGGATATCCATACTGATAGTTTCTACCATTGTAATAGTAGTTACCCGGGGTTCGACCATTAGAACCACTACCAGAACCACTTCCACTACCAGAACCGCTTCCACTACCAGAACGACCACTGCTACCACCACTACTACCAGAACTACCATGACCACCGCTACCACCAGAACTGCCGTGGCCACCTTTTTTTTCCTGCCAAAAAGGCATTCCTGTTTCAACTGGGACAGCAGCTACCGAAGCAGCTACCGGAGTGTTGTATACTTGCACTGACATGTTTTTTTTAGTTTCTTATAAAGAAGAAAAGATGCTTAGAAGACAAAGAATAAAAAGCTGCAAGGGCTTAAATAAAGTGAAATTTAGTGTTTGTTCGCTTGCAAAAATTATTTATCTTTTAGATTTCCCTCAATAGATTAACATATAGTATAAGTTTGATTAAAGGGGGTTGAAATACACTATTTTTCTACTGCAAAAATCCAACAGTCATTTTTGAGTGTCATAAATTCATTTAAGAAGTATTTGTTTTGTTTAAAAAAAATCTTTACCGTATAATAATACTGGTTGGTGGGGAAATGCAAAGGATAAGCCACAATCTTTAACAATTTCTCACTTCCATCACTTTTTTTTTTTTCCATTTTACGTGTTTTTTTCTTTTAATTTAACGTGTCTCTATTTTCCTTTCTTTTAAAACTAGTCACAAGTAAAATCGCAAACAACATGGGTATTAAAGGTTTAAATGCTTTGGTCAAGGAAAATGCACCTGGTGCAATCATTGCAAGTGAAATGAAGTCACTTTTTGGACGTAAAATTGCCATTGACGCATCCATGTGCCTATATCAATTTTTAATTGCAGTTCGTCAACAAGATGGTAATCAATTAACCAATGAAGAAGGGGAGACAACATCCCATTTAATGGGTTTTTTTTACAGAACCATTAGAATGGTTAATAATGGTATAAAACCTTGTTATGTTTTTGATGGTAAACCACCAGTTTTAAAAGGTGGTGAACTGGAGAAAAGATTAAAAAGAAGGGAAGATGCTGAAAAGAAAGCTGAAGAAATGAAAGAAACTGGTACTGTTGAAGAATTGCAAAAATTTGAAAGAAGAACAGTTAGAGTTACAAGACAACAAAATGAAGAAGTTAAAGAATTATTGAAATTAATGGGTATACCGTTTGTTGAAGCACCATGTGAAGCCGAATCTCAATGTGCTGAATTATCTAAAGCTGGTAAAGTTTATGGTGCAGCTTCTGAAGATATGGATACTTTATGTTATAGTCCTGCACACTTTTTAAGAAACGTTACAGCTGCAGAAGCTAGAAAATTGAAGATTGAAGAGTTTGATATTAATAAAGTTTTAGAAGGTTTTGAAATGGACATAAAAACATTTGTGGATTTATGTATTTTATTAGGTTGTGATTACTGTGAAACAATTAAAGGTATTGGTCCAGTTACAGCATTAAAATTAATTAAAGAACATAAGTCTATTGAAAATATCATCCACTCAATCAAAGAGAATCCAAAGTCAAAATACATAATACCTGAAAACTGGCCTTATAAAGAAGCAAGAGAGTTGTTTCTCAACCCTGAAGTTAAGCCAGGTAAAGACGTTGATCTGAAATGGACCGAACCAGACGTTGAGGGTTTAATAGATTTAATGGTTAAGAAAAATGGATTTAGTGAACAAAGAGTTAGAGATGGTGCAGCTAAACTGTCAAAATCTTTGAAAGGAGGAACGCAAGGCAGATTAGATGGTTTTTTTAAAGTTGCAAGTAGTCCTGCAAAGAGAACTGTAAAGGAAGACAAAAAAAACACCAAAAGAAAGAAAAAATAGACACTTTGTATAATAAGTTTCATCTTGTAATTTTAAATCAAGTAATATTATGTTATAAAGCAAATTCTGAAAAGTACTTAGCAAAAGTTACGATGTATATATATAATCATTTTTAATCTAGTTATGTGTTGCCTATTCATAAGCAAGACTACTTTTACTCACAAACATGCCAGAAACAATTGCTACTTTTTCAGAAACAAAAGTAGATGATGCTGTTGTAACTTCCTTAGTCTTGCCAACAAACTTTTTCATACTAGTATCAATTCCAGATGCATATCTTAAAACAGCAACAATTGGCCAAGGAACAGACCTGAATATTGGAAGAAAGTTACCATAAAAAGGCATTTTAACTTCACCTCTACAACCATACTTAATTGATTTTAAAATTTGATTAGCCACATCCTTTGGTTCCAATTCCGGCGCAAGTAAAGTTGATGGAGTTCTCACACCTTCAAACAGTTTGGTCTTCAATTGACCTGGACAAATCAATAACGTTTTCACACCTGTTGTGTTGAAAGTTGGAGTACCTAGCTCATATGTTAAACTTTCATGTAAAGCAATTAAACCAGATTTAGAAGCACCGTAAGCACTTAATCTTGCTGGCGACATATAACCAAGTGTTGAACCAACAGTAACAATATAACCCCTCTTAATTTCCAACATGTCAGGAAGAAATGCCTTAATTGTATAAAAACTTGATAATAAATTAATTTCAATGGTTTTCTCAATCATTTCAAAACTTAAATTAAGAACAGTGTCACCTGTAGTAATACCTGCATTGTTGATAAGAATAGTGACAATACCAATGTTCATTTTAACATCTTTAGCCCGTTTCCTAATTTCTTCACTTTTGGAAACATCACATTTATAATAATAAACACCTTTAATATAATTATTTGTATTGGGTTCTGGAACATTCAAATCGAAAACAACAACTTTTGCACCTTTGGCATGCAATAACATAGCAATTTCCTTACCTAAACCAGATGCCCCACCAGTGATCAAAACAATGTCTCTTTCTGGGTCAAAAACCATCCCAACAACACGATTAGAAGTTTTTAAAAACGCTTTGTTAGCTCTATAAAAGAGCCAGGTAAAAGGACCAGTCATATTGTCTTTGAATATAATAGTTGTACAGCTACCCAACAAACCAAAGTTTTAACCTAAAGAGGCAACTATTTCAAAACAACAATTCCCAAAATCATGTTTCCGCGAGAATCGAGAAAGAACTGGCTTTTCTGATAGAAGGAATGAAAGATTGATTAATTGCTGATGAAGTTGTGGTTACAATTGCAGATTGTTACATTATTACAATAAAAGCTACAAGATTATACTAACAATTGAACACAACCAACAAGATGAACAGAGAACCACCGCAAGTTTTGCGTGTTAAGAGAAAAAGAACCGATGATCCATTGCAAGCCCTAGTGATGGAGACATCACGTCGCCAGATTAAACGACCAAAGTACGTTTTCAGACTCAAACGTACCGAAGAAAAAGATATTCAAGATGCAACAGCAATTTTAACTTCTAATAATGATTTCAAGAACAATAAACCTGTTTTCAATCTTCCAACCAGTAGAAAATCAATAAGTAATGATACTTCAATTAGCATGGACAATAATCTAAATATGGCTAGTCATCCACCAATCATCGAAGAAGGACCAGTGGAATTAAATCCAGAACTTTTGGATATGTTGAATGACTATTTGAAAGATAACGATGAAACAACAGCAAATAGTCACGTTAAATTACCAAAGAGAAGACAATCAAGTCTTTCACAGAATTCAGACAGTCGTCCACAGTTTTCTAAAGAACAAATGCTTCTCAATTCTAACAATCAAGCAATCAGTGAAGAAAATGAAGATTCAGAGGATTCGGAATACGTTTATGATGTTTATTATAGAGATAAGGCTGTCAGTGACCAGTGGGAAACTGAACATATTGGTTACATCAAATTTGATGATGAAGACTTAGATAAACTAAACGATGAAGACGATGATTTCACGATGAATACTGATGATGAAGATTCAAATGATGAAAATTTCTATAGAAATGATTATCCCGAAGACGAAGATGCAGGTTATGACGATGAAAGTGAACTTGCATCAATGGGTTTAGATGAACCAAGTGACGATCAAGACGA
Source organism: Pichia sp. NRRL Y-12827 (assembly GCA_030570315.1). Classification (NCBI taxonomy): domain Eukaryota; kingdom Fungi; phylum Ascomycota; class Pichiomycetes; order Pichiales; family Pichiaceae; genus Pichia; species Pichia sp. NRRL Y-12827. The sequence goes on from JAJLVN010000005.1 coordinate 122,264, forward strand.
TGAATTTGATATAATTAACAATAAACGAAGATTTAGTAGAACTGATTTTATGAGAAACGAAGGTTTGAAAACAATGAGCGATGAAGACTATGAATCAATGTCTGCTCAAATAAATGAAAAGCCAATACTTTGGGGCAGAACAGAAGATGGTATTGATTTAGACATGGATGATACGCAAATGAATGAAGATAATGATTATTCTGCAGAATATGAAGGGAGTGATACAGAAGGTTATACGGGAGACGAAGAATCTGGGTTCCAAAGAAATGTGTTCTTCAAATCAGACAGAGATGATCCAGTGGCTACTCATCGGGATCAAATCTTTGGGAAACTTCAAAGAATGATTGAAAGACAATAGTAATAATAAAGTTTGCTGAATAGCTGTATTATTATAGTATATTTATTGTCAACGACTTAATGATTTAATTAATGATGTAAATTATATAGGCATATGTAAACTAAAAGAAACGTTGCATTTTCTGGACTTGCACATCTGAGCCCTATTAGAAATATCGGATTGTATCTATCAATTATGTACTTTGGTTCATAAGAGGTAACTATAATAACCTACCTTTGTAATTATATTTAAATTGCATTTTCTTTGTGTGTAAAGGCCCTATAAAAATCAAAAATAGTCATTAAGTTAGTTTTTCTTATGCGCCATGATTTCCGAATGTTCAGATTAATTCCGTTGAAAGACTGCCGATTTTTATTGTCTTACTTTTTCTTATCAACAGCTTAATTAAGAATGTCACTAAGAGGTGTAGGTAAGGCGCTCTACCGTACTCCACATCAACTGTTTGGTCATAAATCAAGTGAAGATGTTATTATTAAACAATGGGAGCATGATATCAAAACTACAATTGCAGGTTTAGAATATCTCAAATTAGAAAATGCTAAATGGAAAAAGTTTTGGGAAAAAACGCTTTCCAACTTTACTTTGATCATTGATATATTCTGTGACTTGCATTGCAACCTAGAAAATATAAGATCAAAGAATCAGAATGGTGGTAATGGTCATGAAAATGTAGATAAGAATGAAGAATTTGCAAGCGTCACGATTCACGAACTGGAACAAGCCTCAAAATTGGCTCAAATTATATATAATAAAGTAACGTCATTATCTAGTGAATCATCTGAGTTATTGATTTCAAGATGCAATGAAATGATCAAGAGTATCAAAAGCGTCGAAAGAATAATTACCAAAAGAAATCATAAGAAAATTGATTATGATATGCAAGTTAAGAAGGTTGAATCTTTACTGAAGAATTCACTTTCAACTGACAAAGAAAAATCCAAATTAGACTCACATAAACAGCAGCTGTCGGAAACTGAAATCATTTTTAAAGACTTAAATGAAAAGATGAAACTGATAGTACCAGAAGTTCTATCAAATCTATCAGAGTTCCTTAATAAACTTGTACTCAAATTATACTTTACAAACTCTAATATTTTGGAGTTCATACAGAAAAGTCTTAACAAATTTTTAAGGGCTTACGGTGTGCTTTCAACTTCAACAGTTTTAACATACGAAGAAATTATCAATGAATTTAGTATTTTGAACTCACAAGCTCAAAGTAAACTTCAAAATTTAGTTTTATTGAAAGACTTTAGATCAATGAAAGATAAAAACATAAGTGAAAAAACTAAAGACCAAGTTAATTCTGTTGCAGGCACAGTTGTTGATTCAACTGTTAATTTCACTTCAACACTGTACACCAAAGCTTCAAAACCAAATCAAAAACTATCTGTATCATTAACATCGTTTAAAATTGACAATCCTGTTAAACCATTTAATTCTGCTGGCATTTTTACTACAGCATTAGATCCAATTGTATTTTTGAAAAATATAGATGATGCAAATGAATTATCTGAATTGGAGTTACAGAACTTAGTTTTAGATTCACCATTAACCAACCTTGATTATAACATAGAAGATGAAAACGTTGCAGATAATATAAGTTCACCAGAATCGTCAAAAACTAATCTATCAAATGATAATTGGATGAAACCATTGAAGAATTCAACTCTAAATAAAGTATTGTCACCATCACAATCATCCAATGAGGTGAATTCAAATTCCGAGAAGGTATCATTAAATTCAATCAATACATCACAAAATACTTCATTGGATACTGCCATAAATCCCGCTACATCACTGAACTTAAATCAAAATTCTCAAACCTATAAGTATGTGAATGTGACGCTTGATAATATAACAAAACAAATTTATCTGGTCGTCACAAATCCTGATATTGATCATGCTCCTGTGAGTATCAAAAGAGCGCCACATAATAAAGCTATAACCGAATATGTTACTGCAAAGAGCAGCATTACTGCAAATGCATTTGCAGCATATTCAAGTATATAATTTTATTATACCCATTTTTGTGTACTTTATGATAGAATGACGTATTGACAATAAAAAACTTTAATGTTGATTAAAATTTTTTGATGCAATTGGTATATTATATAAAACGCTATAAATGTAATCAGAGATGGTCCTAGAAATGATCTTAGAAAAACTTATATCACTTCATAAATCATCATCATCAACAACAATTACCATGTCATTATTAAAATAACCTGAAGTTCTGGTATAATTACCACCATTATCTTCTTCCAGCATAAAAACGGGAAATGAATCATCATTGACAACATTTTCAGAAGTATCATTTTTTTTGTTATATCGATTATAATTTAATTGAATGTCATTACTATTTTTACTTTTATTAACTTCTCTAAAATTTATCCTTTTATCCTTTTGATTTGCAATATTAGCCGATTTTCTTTTTGTATTGACACGTTGAATGATAATATCGGCTATGTTAGACTTAGATCTTGTATTTATATTACCAGCTTGTTTTTTTGTATACTGCTTGTAAATTTTACCAACATTTAAGTCAATTGGTGAATTAGACCTGGTTCTTCTAGTTGGCCTACTTAATGTGTCATTATTATTTTTTGAAAATACTTTTGATTTTGAAAGAGTCACCAATTCTTTTTTTGGTTTAGACGAATTAATCAACTCTTTAGGTGCAATGTGTGCTAGTGGAATAGAAGATGGAGATGATGAGTTCAAACTCTCAGTACTGTAATTACTTGGCTTAATAAAAAGTCTTTGAGATAATTTTGCAAAATCTTTCTTTGTTTTAGTAGGTGCAGCGTTTGGAGTACCTTTTGAATGCTTGACAAAACTTAAATCTTGTGGACCATCGAGTGCAATTGGATTGGTTAAATTTGAACCTTGATTTGGATTAGTGGCCACTGTTGTTCCTCTAAAATTGTAATTTTTGATACCTTTATCAATGTGCAAGTTATCAGCTTCATAATTATGTTGTTCTCTATTAGTACTATTCTTTTGATTTTTATCGTTATTATCCTGTGAGTATTTCTGTGACTTATCATGCCCATCATAATTAAAATCGTTATCATCAGAACCTTTTATTTGATCTTCATTTTTAAGCAAAACTCGTATTGGAACACTAATATTATTTTTAATTTTGTTTGAATATTCGTGCCCACTCAACTCATCTTCAGTATTTATAGCTGGAAGTGTTCCAATTCCATTCAAAATCACCTTTTCTTCAGCTGTTTTGTTGAATTCTATATCAACAAGTTTACCCAAAGGTCTACACGAATCGGAAATTCCTTCAAGAACTTCTGGTAATTGTAACTGTGGTATATTAGAAATATTAGTTTCAATATTAGTTTCTGTCTCTTGGTTAAGTTGATTGTTACCTTTTAAATCTGTACGATTGAAATCTAATACGCGCTTCGAATCTGATGCTAAATATATAATAGGATCTAATTTGTCAGTTAAAATAATTGGTGATAATGCATAATCATCACTTTTAATATTTGGACTGCTATCACGGTCCTGACTATTTCTACTATTATGCTTTGAAATTTTTTGAAAATTTTGTGATTCGTCTATTTGCGATTCTTTGAGCTCATTTGTAATATCTTCTTGCAATTTCATGGATTCAAATTTGAGATTATTGCTATTTTTGAAATGCTGTGAACTGTGATTACCATTACCTTTTTCACTTAAATTTGTAGGAGGGTGATGACGAGTTGGTGATCCGGAATAAGAGTCCTGTGAGAATAGTTCGGTGCTTAAGTTTTTCTCATGACTTGAATCATTAGATTCATTTTTTGTTTTTCTCTTTTTATATTTTCCCCTGTTTGGTTGTGATAACAATGTTGGAATATCTGAAGTTGGAGATTCAAGAGTACGTGGTGGTGATGGCGTCAAAATAATAGCATCATCTGAATTTGCTCTCAATCTTCTTCCTTTTCTTAGTAGTGATTTAACTGGTTGATCTTCTTGTGTTCTTTTAGGTTTACGCCCTCTCTTTTTAGGGAGTTTTATTTGCAACATGTCTTTGCTTAATGATGCAAAATTATTTTCCTTATTCTCTTTATTTTCCTTTAGATTTTCAGTTTCAATGCCAGTATTTTGTTCTGTTTTCATAAGACTAAGTTCATTTTCTTCAGGGTGATTACTGATATCATGTTGCTTCTCCTTTTTAATCTCAGCAAAATTTTTATTTGTCTTAAAAACAAAAGATTTTTGAATCCTTTTGTTCTTTTTAACAGTTCTTCGACCTGCGTCATCGGAAATTGGACCATTGGTATTATTATCAACCTTTTTTGTAGTATATTCCTTGTAACTTTCATCATTTTTTTCAGTCTCATCTTCAGATGAAGTATCAGATAAACCATTAATTAACTGTCTTTCATGTTTTCTTGGCGATGTTCTTAATACAGTAGGTTCAGAAATTGTTGTTTCATATTTCAATTTTTTCAGTTTCGAAGATTTAGCCTTACCTTTTCCACGCAATGATTTCAGGGGCTCTGTTACAGAGACAACTTTATCCAGCAGCAGGTCTGGCTGAATTGGTTCTTTTTCTTCAACATGAACAATCATCAAATCATCATCGCTTTCATCTTCATTGCTGTTTTTACTTTTCTGTGTTTCATTAGTTTTGGGATCAGAAGAACTGTTCTTATTAAAATTTTTATTTCTATTGCTATTATCACCAACAACTTCATTCTTGATCAAACCATTTCTGAAATCTAATAACTCTTTTTCCTGAACTGTTAAAGTACCAACTTCATCAACATTGCCACCTTGTTCCTTAACTTGCATCTTCAATAAGTTTATTAATAAATCACGCAATTTATCTCTCAAGTATAATCGTTTAGTTGAATCAAAAAATAACCTATTTTCAATTCTTGCTTTAGCAACATTCTTTCTATTGGTTGATCTTTTCAATATTACTTTAGTGAATTCAGTTGGATCATTTAGCATTGTATCAACATTAAATAAAACATGCACACCACAATCATTAAAATTCTTCTGTTGTGGAACCATACAAACTTTTTTAGAAATTTCATTTGCTTTTACATCAATATTGTATTTTTCTGACGCATAGCCAATTATAAAATGCTTTAAGTAAGTGACCGCTTGCTCATGATTTCTTCTTAGGGAATCCAATATGCATATTTGTGCTGTACGTTGTTGTAGTTTATCAGACTTGTCAAGCTTGTCAGGGTCCTCAAAATCGTTTTTTTGGTCGATTTTCATTTTTTCAGAATTAGTCTTTGAATCTGCTTCGTTATATTGCTCTGCATTTTTGTTAATTAGTTCAAGTTTTTCTTCATTTTCAATGATATCATTTTTATTGCTTGATTTATGGGCTTCATTAATTTGAGAACTTATAAAACTAGAAATGTTTTTTTCATCATCATTAACAAGTTCCTCATTTTCGTTATTATCATTACTTTCATCAGTATACGGATATTCATCGTTTTGATCATTATCTCCATTTTGATTATTTTCATTAGTCTCATTATTTTCAACCACCTCTCCAGCTTCATGAGTTTTACTAATTTCATCATTTTCAATTTTTTCTTTTAGCTTTAAATGTCTCCTTTTTAAGTATTTCAAGTCAGTTATAATCACAAAATACCAATGTAAATCTTGCATGATGGGAATAATCACATATTCTTGATCAAACAAAGAATTATTTGATTTAAACCAAGATTTAACATTTTGATAATAATTATCGTCCTCGATTGGTCTTGATAAACTTGTGAAAAAGAAAGAATTCAGAATTTCAATTTTATTAGATTTTGTAACATTGGAGTGTTTGGCAATTTCCAATGAATAACTCATAAAAAAATCAACTAACGTATCATTGATCCAATTACCATTATATAAACATTTAAAGTCATCATTTGTAATTGTAAAAGTTTTCTTATTGTTTATTTTATACTTTAAGTTTGGCTGAAAATAGATCTGTTTTTCCGGCGGTATAAAATCTGAAATTTTGCATTCCCCATTATCCATGACCATTTGCTCACTTGCCAACTCATCTTCTAAATCTTCATTTTGATATAATACCGTTGATCTTGTTCTATGTAATCTTTCTTTTCTATTTAAACTTGTCATGTCAGGTTTCATATATGATGTTTTATTTGAGGATGAAGCTCTAGTTGAATATGTCTTTGCTGGTGATTTAGATGTGGTATTGTTCAAATATTTGTTTGTTGATTTTAATAACGATGTAGCTGAAATTATTGGATCTTTGGAACTAAGTTTTGAGGGTTTTGAACTATAAATCTCATCATCAGTCCTAAATTCAAAGGGTAGTACATCACAATATTCTGAAGCTTCTTGTACGGAAAATTTTTTGAATTGTATGTCTCTTTTATCAATATTTGATTTTTCAAGAAATACTAAATTATGTTGGTATTCAATCATATTCCAACTACTTTTTAAATTGATGCACAGTTCTGTAATTTCCTTCACTTTATTTGCAATTTTTATAGATATTGGTTCTTTTAATATAAACAATAATCTTGATATTGTGGCAGTTTTATTAATTTCTGGTGTTTTGATATGTGTGATTCTATGGTATGGTATATTAATTTTAGTTTTAGATAATGAATCAACAATTTTCAAGCTTGAATTTGAAATCCGTATATCGAATTCTAAATTGTTAAAAGTTTCTATTTTAGAATTTATTCCATTATTCAACTTAAGAATCAACTTGTTAATTGTATATACTTTATTCGATGGGTCATCAATAGATTCACTATCTGATACATTTATAGACGTGTTAGATATATCTTGATCTTCTTTATTGATGATATTATTGATTCTAGTTCTATCACTATTTGCGTCATTAAATCGTTGATTAGCAATTCTAGCTGACGTTGAAAGCATATACTGGGACTTTGAAACATTGTCACCAGCATTTAAAGGAGAATCAATGGGTCGTGAATCTAGATTTAATAAAGACGATGAATAATTTATTGAATTTCTTGAACCTAATGTATTTATAGGACCTGAATTTCGGTTCAAGGATGTGAATTTCTTCTTACGATCCATTTTGTTGATGTAAATAATTTATATTATGCTGATATAAATGTTTAATAAATGCAAATTTTCCTTACAGGGTTGATTTCTCTTGGATGCTCAGAATATGGCAAATATGCTTCAACTGTACATTAGTATAGAGGAGTAGAAATTTTAACCTTCCGGTCAATCGACGCGGTTTTTCAGTGTCTCCGATTTTCTCACTCTTCACTTTTGGCCTTTCGAGAGAAAGTGAAATTTCAATGACAAAGACAAGAATGGTAGTGGAAGAGCATAAGTAGTCAGTGAACTAAACCAACGAGTTTGTTTTCCTGTATATACACACCTATTTCAACTTGCTTGATATAGTAGAATATTAAAACAACATTTGTCCAAAAGAAGAGAGGACGAAACGAAGAAAATCGGCTTATTAACATCAAAACAGATTAACATAAAAAAATAATGTACAGATTTACAACATTAAGAAACTCATCATTAGTGCTAGGTACACGTACTTTCACATCATCAGCAATTTTATGTGCACCTAAATCACCTATGCAGGTTTTTGCGGAAACATTCAGAAAAGAATGGAAGAAGAGTACTGAATTAACTGATCAAATCAAACAACTAAAATCGGCAACTGATGAATTAGGAGATTCTGAAGCTTTTAAAAGAGCAAAAGATGCATATGATGCTGCTCAAAAAGGAAGTGGTAAATTAAGTCAAGGTGTTCAAAAAACTGCGAAAGTCGTTGGTGATGTTGCATATAAAGCATGGGAATCCCCAGTTGGCCAAGCTGTTAAGAAGACTGCTGAGACTACTGCTGAAGTTGTTGATAAAGTAGTTGAGCCTGTTACTAAAACCAAAGCATATAAGGACGTTTCTGAAGTTTTCAGTGAAGGTTCATCATCATACGGTTTATATGAAAGTAAAGAGGAAAGAGCCAAGAGAAGAGAAAGAGAGCTGTTAAATAAACCAAAGTTAGTTAAGAAGAATGAAGAAGCTGGTCATGCATTAGTTGTAACAGATATTAAACCAACTTCTAATTTCAAGGAAAATTTGAAAATTAAACCAGATTCCGCAATTGGCAAATTTTTATTAGTTTTAAGGGAAAAATGGGATGAAGCTGAAAATCCTTTATTAGTTTTAATTAGAACAATTATGAATAAGATTGGTGGATTATTTGCAGAAACTGAGGCTGCTAAAGTTGTCAAAGAATTTAAAGAATTAGATCCACATTTCACATCCATCGCATTCCAAAAACAATTGAGAGAATATATTGTACCTGAAGTTGTTGAAGCATATATTCAAGGCGATGAAAAAATTCTTAAGGAATGGTTATCAGAAGCTCCTTTTAATATTTATGCAGCAAAGCAAAAACAATTAAGAGATCAAGGTATTTTCAGTGATGGTAAGATTCTTGATATTAGAGGTGTTGATATCGTCAGTTATAAAATGTTAGAACCGAATAATATCCCAGTCATGGTTATTGGTGCAAGAGTTCAAGAGATCAATTTATTTAGAAAATATAAAACTGGTGAATTAGTTGCTGGTTCAGATGAAGATATTTTATTGTCGAGTTATGCAATGGTTATCACAAGAGTTGCTGAAAATATGGACAATCAAGAAACTGAAGGTTGGAAAGTTTTAGAATTTGTTAGAGGTGGTTCAAGATCATTCACTTAGATGATGCAGTAGTAGTTTACATGTTAATACTTATCTTGTTTTATAGTTATATATATTGTATGTTTTCATAAAATAAAAATGAAAATACCTGATGGAGATGTGCGGGTATAAATGTTAAAATCAGGAACATGAATTTCCTCTTCTCTGACGAATTATCCATTATATTATCCAATTTAATAGCACCACGATGTCATCTAAAATAACAAAGCCCAAAAGAATAAAAACTTTTCCGACTTTAAACCAAATATCAAAACTATTAACAATTCCAGGGTTTGAATCATATAAAATTTTAGAAGCACCTGACTTTGATACATCAGCGGAAGAGTCAACAGTGGAAGAAAATGAACCGAGATTTACTAATCAACCATCAAGATTAGATAGAATACGAACAGATGACGGAACAATAGATCTTGGATTACAACGGACAGATTTTGCCAGAGACTCAAATAATGTGAATGACGAGAAAACACGTAGAATGATAAATTATGATGGTATAACAGTACCTAAATCGAAAATAAATTCTGAATCTGGACTAATTGATAAATCATCACTGAAGATGGATGATGACTATGTACCATATGAATTTGGAGATTCAGGATCTACTTGGAGGATTATGAAATTGAGTAAATTAGGTACCAATCCGTCAAAGTCTTTAATTTTTCAACATTTTAAAACATTATGGGACTATGAATTAGCATGTCTTGAAAGAGATGAACTAGAAAGTAGGAAACACAAATCGAGATCAAAATGGGTGTATACACCAAGCAAACGTTTTATTAAGTCTAGAAAATCACATTATATTGTTAATAAGCAAATAGTTAAAGAGATCAAACAACGTGAAGAGGTGGATAGTACAGAACATGAACCTGTTAACCAAGAAGATAGTGATCATGGAGATGATCCTAGTGTTATAAATATGAAAAAATATAATAATGTTGATATCTCAAAGACTAAAAAATTGAGGAATGAATTAAAGTTAGCAAGTTTGATTAAAGCTGATTTAGATGATGATAATGATTATTCATTAAATCGGGAAATCATTGAATCTTTAACTCACCCTTCATGATGTATTTATCTATGTAGTAATAAATCTTTTTTTTTTAATTTTTATTAGTAAAGTATACAATAAAAAGATAATTTTATATATATTAAACAAAAAAAAAAACAATAAAATGACATAATAAAAAAACAAATTTGAATTGTGTTTGAAATTAGTTATAAACAACAATTACAAAATAGAAACAATAAATATAAATACAACTCTATTCTAAGAGAATGTATGATGATATATAACATTATAGTTTTGAACTTTTTTTTTCTTTGTGAATATATATATATATGAATGTGAATGTGTGAACTTAGCTTTGGATTTAGTTTTAGATTTTTTTTGTAGTATTTTTGCAGATTTTTTTAAATTTTATAAATTTTCCCTATAATCAATTCCTATGAAACTTTCAAAATTTATTTATTTTTTTTCCTCTTGATTTGATTTTTTTGAATCAATAACATCTTTGTGCTCTTCATTATCAGGAGTATCATCATCTAAACTTAACTTATCCTTGACTAAAATTTTATGACCTTCTTCTTGAACACTTTCAGATTTGATTAAATGTTCTTGTTCTTTCAAAACCTTTAATCTTTGTTCGATAGTTGCATTATCTTTCTCAACATGTAATTCTTGTTCATGATAGACTTCAATTGGTAATGAGGAAATAACTGCCTTTAACGCTTCATGCGTTGAAGAGTATCTTTCAACTTCACCATAGGTGTAGGCATTAACTAAAATCATTATAGTCGAAGGAATTTTTTCATGTAATCTCATATCCAGCCATTCATTAAGATATTGTTTCATTTGACCAGGTGTTGCATTATACATACGAATACCACGTGAAGCACAAGCTTGTTGTAATTCTAATAAAGATAAGGAATCAACACCTTCTTCATCAATTAATCTATCATCTTCTTTAATTTTCAGCATCTTGTGACGAATTCTGTAACGTAAGATTTGGTCAGTTCCATAAGGCTTCAAATTGATGTATTTAGCCATTGCAATAAGAACACCTCTTTCACTATTGTCTAAAATTAAATCATCCTTGAAAATTTTAGCAATTCTGAATAATTGCTTTCTTGAAATTTCACTTGATTTTGAAGTATTTAATTTAATCATGAAATCCTTAAAGTCTGCAATTTGTTCATCTGATAGGGTTGAAGGCAAATCAATCATCTTCTTTGAGTTGGATAAAACCTGTGCAACTTTATACCTTGTATTTCTTAAAAGTGCCATTTTTTTCTCCTTGTCAACTTCAGATTCATAAGTTGAAGGTAATAAGTTTGGAAAGATTTTAATTGCAACAGGTAATAATAATTCAGCAAACGGGATAATAACAAACATTGCAAATGGAAATAACCTTAAAACATCAGCAGTTGTTCTTTGTAATTGTCTATATTCTCTTCTAGTTAATTCATAACCACCAGCTAATTTAACTAATAATCTTGAAGAAATTTTTATCTCTAAACCTAATAATTTAGTACCAGACCAGTAATGATGAGCTTCATGTTTAACCTTTTCCCATACTGTTAGCTTTTTAGGCTTTGTAAGTGTAACACTTGCTGTAGGAGTTTTACTCTTTGGCTTTAATTTTTCATTTTGTTCTGTTGAATTGAATCTTATAGAGGAAATTACAGGATTTGATAATAAAGACTGTCTTTTATTGATTAAAATAATGGGACGTAAATGAGAAGAAGAATATAATGAATACTTCACTGCATTTGTGGAAAGGTTCAATAATTTTGAATACCTCATCATGAATGGAACGAAACGGGAAATGAAGTGTAGTCGTTGGGTTGAGTTGGAAAATCAAGCAAAGAATCAGTTAATTTCTTAAAAGATTGATTGGTTGATGGAATAAACTTACAGGGGAGAAGAAAGAAAAAAAGGAGAAAAACAAGAAGAAAAAGAAAGCCAGAAAAGATCCAAAGAAAACGGAACAAGAATAATTATCCAGTCAAAATTCAGACAACACAGTCTTTGACAATTTCATCTTCAACAAAACGTGAAGCTGAAAAAAATGGGGGCCATTTTTCTATTTTCCATTTTCTTTGTTTTTTTTAGAATTTGTTTTTCTTGTTTTCGCGCGTTTCTCCATTTCCAGTTGACGTGGTTTGTTTGTTTTATTACCTCGGATAGACGCTGAGGTCACCTATCCAACCCTACAGCGCAGAGTGTATAGCAGGGGGGAGGGCGATTAAAGTAGTGAGTAGTGTAGCAAGATACAAGAGAGTGTTCGTAATGACTCTAAAAAGACCATTTGAGTAATTCTAATTTTGAAAAGCGTACCAGCAGATAACCCTATATCCGGGTCCAACGGATTAGAGGGGCGAATAAGTCATCGTCTTGCTAAGTCATCGCCAGCTGAAACCTCATCTCTGGAAAACCGAAATCGGAGTATAGAAAACAAAAAACAATTTTTGCCTTTGCTAATCGGCGCGTCGATTTCTGGAATTCTGGTTTTTTGGAAGAACTGCAAAAAAATAAAAAAATAAAGAAAAAAAATAAAAAATAAAAAAAACTGACAAAATAATTTCATCAACACAAACGAAAAAAAAAAATATTCAAAAAAATCTTAACAGTAGCCTGAACCAACCGTTTTTTTCCCATTAATTCATCGTTCAATCTCCAGTTATGTCTAAAAGAGATAGAGACGATTCTTCTTCCGTGATGGAAGACGAGCGTGTGGAATCCGTTTCAAATGAAGACTCAAAACCTTCGTCTTCTCATAAGAAACCAAAATTCAACAGCAAACTATCTTCTCAGGATATTCAAGTTGCAAGAGAGACTGCTGAGTTGTTCAAGTCTAATATATTTAAATTACAAATAGATGAATTAATTAAGGAGCTGAAGTTAAAGGAGTCTCATTGCCTATTAATTGAAAAAGTGTTACACAAGCTAAACAATATAATTCAACAAATTCCAGACTCTGAAAAATTATCACTCGATGAATCAATAAACTACTTTAAATCTTCAAATATCTCAATACCATTTCCTGATCCTAAACCAAATTACTTGAACTATAACTTACAATATACTTACCCTGATGATGTTTCATTAATCGGTTCATTTGGTTTGAAAACTGCAATCCAATCAAAGAATGGTCTGTCAATTGACGTTTGTTTAACAATGCAAAAAGATTTAATTCAACCAAAAGATTATCTAAACTATAGAATCCTATACAAACAAGCCTTCTACTTAGCTTACCTTACTCATCATCTACAAGTATTAGCACCAAAGAATAACTTACCAATTGATTTGAAATTCGATTATCATAATGGTAATAAATTATGTCCTTCATTACTAATCACTTCGAAACCTGATACTTCTGTTGAAAATCCTTTGCTTTTTGATAAAACAAATTTTCAGATTAGAATCTTAGTTGGTTTGCCATTTGGTACGTTTGAAAGTAAGAAATTGTTACCTGATAGAAATTGTATTAGAATTCAGAATTCAACTATAAAATCAAATGATGATTTACCTCCAACGCCACTGTATAATGCATCCATTTTATCATCTTCTACATACTCATACTATTTGAAATATCTATATACAACTAAAAAATCAGCAGATGCATTCAAAGATGCTTCCAATTTAGGGAGATTATGGCTCCATCAAAGAGGTTTTAATTCAAATATAAATAATGGTGGGTTTGGTCATTTTGAATTTAATATCTTAATGTCTGTATTATTACAAGGTGGTGGTAATTTAGGTAACAAAATCCTGCTGAGTGGTTATTCTTCTTATCAACTATTCAAAGGTACTATTAAATATTTAGCAACTCAAGACATATGTGATGATGGTTATCTATCGTTCACTTCCTTAATTGATGATAATAAAAGTTTTTATAAAAAGAATGGTTTCAACACTCCAACTATTTTTGATAAGAATACTAAAATTAATCTATTATGGAAAATGAATAGATCTTCATATACCATTTTGAAAAAATTTGCAATTGAAACTTTAGATTTATTAAATGATACTATTGTTGATAGATTTAATCAAATATTTTTAGTCAATAACACAAAGAATAATTTAAAATATGATTCAGTAGTTTCAATACCTTATTCAAAATTATTAGAATTAAACGAAGATAAATTCGGTTCATTAGAAAAAATCTCATTCATAAATTTAGAAAACTATTTATGTAATAAAATTTACAAAATTTTATTCGAAGCTTTAAATGATAGAATTTTTCAAATTGATGTACGCTTATCAGAAAATTCAAAACCTTGGTCGATCAATAAACGTAAACCATCAACCAATAACAATTCATTATATCTATTAATTGGTTTATTCTTAAATCCAAGTGAATCTGACAAAAGGGTTACTAAAGGTCCATTACATACAGACAAAGAGTTGGGTGATAAATTTGTTTCCTTTTGGGGTGATAAAGCACAAGTTAGAAGATATAAAGATAATACAATTCAATGGAGTTGTCTTTGGGATATTTCACCGACTGATTCAGTTGTTTTAACGATCGTTAAATATATACTTGATAGACATTTCTCAAATTCTTCAAATGATTCACATTTATTATCCAATGATTTGATTGTAAATTCTTCCAAATTCACATCATTATTACCGAAACCTTCAGTTCCACATTCATCCAATTCTCAACCTTTAATTTTACCACAACATTTTATTCAATTGAAAGCATCATTTGATAAAATTGTTAAGGATTTATTAAACTTGAATAATATCAACAATTTAACCGATTCAAACTTACCATTAAAGATTAAAAACATTACACCAATTGCACCATCTTTAAGAAATACATCAATTATTTTACCTGTTCCATTTGCAACAAGCAATCCTAATTTTTACAATGAATGTATAGTTCAATTTGAATCTTCAAGTTGTTGGCCTGATGAAATTTCTTCATTAGAAGATACAAAGACTGCATTTTTATTGAAAATTTCAAATGAATTACAAAAAACATCAGCAAATATTTATTCATCTGAAATATTACAAGATGCTGAATCAATCCCTTATAATTCAAATATTTCAGTTTTAAGAATTTTAACAAATGACGGATATGGGTTTCAATTTAGAATTTTAACTGATAAGGATGAATACCTATATCTAAAGGCAATTGAAAATGCGTCCAAATTGAAAAATGGCCCATCACAAGTCTCATCGATTGAAATTTCATATATTAGATTCATGCAAAAGTACATCAATTCCATCAAACACCATCGTAGTATTTCAATTTTAGTTACACATTTCCCTTATTATTCAGCAACTGTTAGGTTATTCAAGTTATGGCTAGATTCTCAGATGATTTTAACTCATATACCTGAAGAAGTTATTGAATTAATTGTTTTACAATCGTTTGTTGATCCTGCACCATATGGAATTCCCGGTTCAGTTATGGCTGGATTTTTAAGGGTTTTGCAGTTTTTATCAAGTTGGAATTGGATTGAAGATCCGTTGATTTTAGATTTGTCAAGAGAATTTAATTCCGATTTCAGAGAGTCGAAAGAAAGTTATGTTGATAAAATAAGCGATAAATTGGATTTATTAACATATCAAAATATCACCAATTCCTTTAAAAAATTAAGAGAGAAGGATCCAAAAGGTTTGAAAGTCCCATATTTCATAGGTACGAAGGAAGATATTTCAGGTAAAATTTGGACTCAAGGTATTTCCATGGTCATTGCATCCAGATTAACATCATTATCAAGGGTTGCATTAGAATTATTGAGCAAAAATGAAAATATCGAAATTAATGATAATTTATTGAAGTTAATTTTCACCCCTGCTTTAAAAGATTATGATATTGTAATTAAGTTAGATTCTTCAAAGTTAAACCTAAAAAGGTTGAAGAAACTATCAGGTATTTTACCATCAAATCTAAAATTCAAGAATTTAGTTGATCAAATTTCATCCTTTGAAGATGTCCATTTATCAGCTGATCCAATCTTAAATTATTATAAGGATTTGATTTCAAGGTTTGGTGAAACAATTGTTTGGAGTGTACGCAAATTTGGTAGTTTACAAGATTCAAATGAAAGAGTTATAACTGGCTTAATTATACCTGGTAATCAATCAAGAAAATTTAGAGTTGGTATTGGATATCCGATTAAACCATTAGGTGAAAAAGATTTAGTAAGTTTAGATGTTGAAGATGTTTTAAAATGTTCTGCTTTATTAGGTGGTGATCTAATCAAATCTATTGATTCAAAAAAATAATAAATAAGTGATATAGTTGTTTATTATCTTGTGTATTATTATTATAAAAAGAATTTATTAACGTTTCTATCTCTTGAAAAATTACTCCAAAAATTCTCTCGCACCCGTATACATGATTTTCATGTATAATATTGTAAGCATTTCTGTAAGGTTATTGTCGGTTATGGTACCTCTATTGTTTATATTGCTACATATGCCTGATATGATCGTACAGTCAAGAATGCAAGAATTACTGAAATACAATGATAAATTACTGTATAATCAACAAATCAAAACATTATCAAAAGTATTCAATAACGACCTTTCTACAATACTATATGTTTTATACTTTATGCTATTCATCTATGATGAATCATTACTATGCCTGATGGTTCGATATTTCTTACACTTTTTCTTGAATGTAATGATTGATGATTTAAATCACAATGAAGAATTGATGCCCGGCGTCACTCGAGGTAATGCATTTAGTCAGTTATCTGGTTCAATTACACATTCAACAAATGCTAACAGTAATAATAATAGTAATAATAATAATAATAATAATAATGAAGACACTCATACCACCAATGAATTTGAGGATATGCCGATTGATGGGATGGGATCACTATTTGATAATTGGTCTTATGATAAGAAGAGAATTTTGGTTTCTAAATTGATACTGTTTTTTTCATTTGTTTGGTGTGTTATGTTATCATATCAGATATTCTTTTGCTTAGGTGACATATATCCCGAATCAACATATGAGACTTTTGGATCATTGAATTTAAAAATTAGGAAAAGCTCATATAGTGATTATTATTTGAAAGACTATAAATTCTGGAACGTTCAAAGCGCATTTACAAATGGTAGTTTATTGTTAAATTTAATTGGTGATATGAAATTCAGAACCAAAACGGCTAAATTTTCAAGTATTTTGGTGGTTGATTTTGTGGTCATTTTTTTACAATTAGTTTCATTATCTTTAAATTATGGAATTGGTTTGGGATTGATCTCAAGATTTGAACACGAAGATGATGAAACTCATGATGATAGAAAATTTGATGGGCTTCAGGGAAGGACATTAATTTATAAGTTAAACCCACTTCAAACTATTGGAACGTTATTGAAAAGTAAAAGTAACGAAAATACCGAAGAAGCTGCAAATTAATTTAGCATGCGTACACTATAAAAGTTTTACGATAAGATTTTCTTAATTTTTTTCAGCTTTTTTTTATCTACATAAATGATTAGATATATTATATCACGGATAATACACAGTTAGTTTAAGTTACGAATTGGACAATTTCTTAAAAATTCAGCTTTGTTTTTAAGAATTCTAACAGATTTAAAGAAGATTTCTTCAGCTGGCATTGCACCTGTACTTTCAACATTGAAAATAAAGAAATCTCTTCTTCTGCCTAATTTAACTTTACCGTTAAACTTTTCATGTCTCAAAACTTCTCTAGACACAGTATCTTTTCTTGCATCTTTAACATAAGCCTCACCTTTATCATTTATACCAATAACACCCGATGGGAAACATTGTTGAAATTCTAGTGCATCTTTACCAGCAATTGGCTTTTTAATATCAATAACAGGTAATAGTCTATATGAAGCAGTTGAAACTGGTGAGAATTTTGCATGATCTGCACCTATACCTAAAACACAATGGACTCTAAGTGAGATTTCTTGACCTGGTCTCAATTTAGCTAATAAAACATTTGGATCACATGGGACAACCGGGTTATTTGCAAAAAGTTCAACTTGACGACCTTGTGGCTCAAATTTCAAGTGTTTAGCATAAACTTTATGGTTTCTGTAGAGATTATCAGCATCAGTTGAGTTTGGGGCTGCATTTGGATTTTTAGAACATACAATATCCAATGATAAAACTATAGTATTATCGTCAGTAAATTTATTTTTTTCGTCTGCTTCTTTGTTAATCCAGGTTAATTGATCTGGGTCTACTTTTAATGGGACTAAACCAATTCTGTGAGCAAGCACCTCATCTTGAATGACGGATGTATTGTTGAAAACATAGACATATTCAGCAGCAACGGACGGAACTTCAGCAATCATGATTCTACGAAATGCATTGGCAATGGAAGTATCTAAACCAATAAGATCAAAGTTTGCAGTTCTCTCAGATATGTAAGAAATGTCCAATTTGAAAGTTTTTTTGAATTCTTCTAAATTCCACTCTGTTCCAATAGAATCTGATGAGTAACCTGGAAAGTCAGTGGATGTTGTGTTGCTGACTCTATCGTGTTCTATTCCGACAATATTGGACATGCTAGGAAATGGTATAAGTATAGTTTATCAACAAAATCAGTATTGGTAAAATCATGAAATAATTATTTTTTTGATTAAATTTTTTTTATTTGCATCTTCATATTGAAAAAAAAAAAGTGAAAAATTTCTGGTGCACGGGCCTTTGTAAAACTTAAAATTAAATTAATCACATCTAGCTGTCTTGATAATCTTTGATTATATATAGCTCAGCAGATCAGGTGTTAATGCCAACAATACACCAATTGACCAACAGCAATGGCTGACCAAACATACCAACCAGATAAATCACATATTACTACACAGACTGTAATGAGACCTGTGATTCCCATTTCAATCACAAGTCCAATGGCCAATTCAACGTCCCCTTCCTCACCTTCAGAAACCAGGAAAGCCAAACCGCCTCCAATTCCACCAAGGGTACCTAGTATTAGATCAAATAGCAGAGTGTTAAGTAATTCAATAAGAGGATCCAGAACTGCATCTTTAATCATACCCGTTGCTACTTCTGAAAATGATGATATAGGTGAAAACAGTAATACTGAAACCGACATAGTTGATATGGATGCCGAAATAAAATCACCAACATTACCCCAAAGACCGCCAAGAACGCCAGATAGACCCAATAATTTTGAATTTGAATCCCACGTTTTAGACCAATATGGATTAGACAGGGCAGAATTGAGTCAGTTTTCCCCAACTTCATTAAAATCCACGAAAACTAGAAATAGTGTATTTACAGATAACGATATTGAAGAAACATATATTGATAAAAAAAATCAGTTTTTGATTGAAACACGTAGTTTTCAAGTTGATTATGTTATTGAACTACTAACAAAATCGCAGTTAACTGTGGCGAATAGTGTATATTTTGAAAAACTTCATTCAACAAATGCTTATATTGAAGTGTTAAGTGAGCTTAGAGCAGGTAGTTTTGAAACTGCAAATTTACCCGTTCTGTACACATTACTTTTAAATTCATTGAAAATAAAAGAAAATATATTCATCACTGATATAGAATTAGATACAAATATATTAGAACAATTTGATGAAATGATAGAAGGATTATCATTTTTACTAAGATCTACTCCTGCACAAAAGCACCAGTTCAAAAATGATATTATACGTATTTATTCTATTTTTACCATAACAAACAGAGTACAATTGAATAGTGATGGTGAAAAGGAGTGTACATATGAAAATACTAACAAGGATATAAAGCCTAACCCGTTACTTGCAGCTTTTGTTTACAGGTGTGCGTCGAAGAATATATTGCCACAAGCATTGATACTTTCATTAATGATCAATGAATTTATTATGAATGATCAAACTGAGAATTCAAAAGTATTTAAGTTTATATTATTAAGAGCATTTGAATCGATTGATCCAGTTAAGTTTTTAAGAAATGCAGATGATTCAAATCCATTAATATATTTGAAATCTCTAATAAATTCCCAAAAATTTTGGACTGATCTGATCTATCAACTATTTCAAAAAGATTCAATTTCTAAAAATCATATATTAGGTTTAACAAATGTTTTTAATAATTTGGTTACCAAAGGTATGAACTCATTAATTGATGTTATTATAAATTTAAGACATGACTTAGAAATTTTTGGATTTAAAAAGGAAGAAATGGATGATAAACCATTTGAATATGCTAATGTAGATTTAGTTAAATTTCATAGAGAGTTCCTAATTATTAATGATTCGCCGATATCACAGATTCAAAGTTCAACATTAGATAAATTGGCAAATCGTAATACTGAACTTGAATTAATATTCAAGGAAAAACAAGATGCTTATAATGAGTTATTAAACAACTACAAGCAATTAAATGAAGAAAAGATATCAGTAACTAGTTCTATAACTAAAGTCCAAAATGAGAATGATGAATTACAAGCAAATAAACGTTCATTATCAGCACAAGTTGACTTATCATTGGGGCAGTTTGAAGTTATTAAACAAACATTGGAAAAAAATAAACGCGTACAGGGACTAAATGATAGTATGAATAAAGAAATTGAACGTTTAATAAAAGAGAATGCAAAACTACGTAAATAGTAGTATTGTGTATTATTGTGTACAGTTCGAAATTCTGTGTAAATTCTTTAAACATACAGAAAATGCACTTTAAATTGCACGCATGCAATTATTTTTTTGTGTATGAAAAAGTGAGAAAAATATCATTTGGTGTTTTGTGTGTTCAATGGAAGATGCCACGTTGGTTTACACCTGCAACTCTTGTTTATTGTAAGCAATCAAACGCACATTTATACAATGTTTGGTAGAATATTGGTAATACTTGCTGCATTTTCATACTTTGTCCAAGCGATTGGTATTGGTAAAGGATTAGTTATAATTGACGATCAAAATTATGGATTATTTCAAAAAGATATCCCATTAAATTTAACAGATACAAAGTTATCGGTTGGATTTACATTAATAAGTGATAAAGTCGATGCTGAATCATATGTAAATCCAAAGCAAGTTACTATTGTACTAAAAAATGATAATTTACAATCAAGTTTATATTATTATCCAAGATTAATTGAAAATAAAGTTTATGAAGCCAATATTTTAGTCAAAGATATTTCTAAATTTATGTTATCACAAGATGAAATTAGTATTGAAATTATCACAGGTGATGATGAAAATAAAACATTCAATTCAATTTTCAAAGCTGGTAAGATAATTCCAGCTGAAAAGTTAAAAATTGATAAATCTGTTGAAAAGCCAGTAAGATTTGGCAAGTTAGAAGAAATCCATCACATTTTCAGACAACCACCAAAGAACTTGCCAACTTTGATTTCAACCCAATTTGTATTCTTAATCATTATTTTACTTGCGGTATTTCTACTTGCATTGAACTATTTTGAGGCTGCTAACATCAATAATATTGGAAAGTTTAATACATTCTCATTATTCTTTCTTATTACAATTTTCATATTTGAGTATTTATTCTTTGATTATTATTTAGGTGCTTCAATTTTCACATCATTATACAAATTTTCAATTACTGGTATATTCTCAATCTATTTTGGTTCAAAATTATTAAAGGATATGTACAAACTTAGAACGGACAACTTACGTTAAAAAGAAAGAAGAAAAAAATTGTGTAAAACTATATAACATCAAATAAATTATATTAAATCATTAAAACCTCTTGTCATATTTCATTAAATGTATTTCCTAAAACTCTATAATAATTACCTTTAAAACTTGTTAAATTAGGTAGATACATACCAATTATAATTTTTCCACCAATTAACCCCATTGGCAGAACACTGTAAGTTCTTGAATCGACGGAGTCACTTAAATTATCACCTGTTACCCAAACGTGACCTTCGGGTATAATTATAAACATATCATAAGGATTTTTCTTTGAACTGAAACTTTCTACGTGTACTTCCTTTATATCGTCTTTTTTAAGATCATTATTTTTTTTATGTAAATCATTGATATGATTTGAACTAGGATCTAATAGTATAACATCGCCGGGCATACCAGTTATTCTTTTACAAACCCAATGGTTCACCTGTGTGGGCTTTCGAGCAACGATGAGATCACCCATTTGTATGGAGTTCCCATTTTTGAAAGATTTATCAATTATTACAAAATCTCCACTGGTCTGTAATGTTGGTAACATACTTGATCCTTCAGTCTGTGAAATTTCATACATTGAGGAAGTGAATAAATGTAAGCCTGCAATGGATCGTATCGATAGTGATGCAATACGTCCTATGTCTTTCAGTATCATTGTCAAAAAAACAAAATATTTGAGCTTTATGGGTGTTGCTTGAATTTTTATCAAGCAAAGTACGTTTCTTTGCTTCTTATTTGTTGGAACATGCATCGTTTGACCCAGGAATACAATGAAATTTACAGATTCATGTTGAAAAACGCGAGCATCTAATAAACGAACCGTTAGAACTCTCAAAATATATAACACCGAGCAGTGAATCCTATTTCTTTTTTTTTTGTTTGAAAGAGGGGAAGGGGAGGGGGGAAAGGAAGGAAATTTTTATCATTATCATTAACATTAAATAAAGAGATAAATTATCAGTTAAGAAAGAAAAAAAAGAAAAAAAAAAATAAGGAATAATAATTTATCAAAAAAAAAAAGTATAAATATATAATATATATAGCAAAAGCACAAACATTTCTTTCCCGTTCCCTATAAGTTTAATCTATTTAAAATTTCACTGGCTAATGATTTATATAACCATGTATTACCACTAACTTTCTTAAATTGGATACCATATAATCCAACTAATGGAACTTTAACAATATGAATTTCAAATTTGAGCGGAGTTTTAGAAATCTTTTTCTTTTCACTTTCAAATCCAAAATTCCCACTTGTTCCAGTAGTTGGTGATTTATTACCATAATTTTGTTGTTCTAACCTACTTGAAACCAACATATCACTTGCACCATTTGTTTCATCCAATGCTAACGATTCTGTACTTTCATCTGTACTACGACGTGAAAAATTAGCAGGCGCAGGTGTTGTAGGTATATTAAGTTCATTTGGATTATTATGGCTTGGTGGAGTGTTTGTTAAAAGTGTAATTTTCTCACCCTTTCTAGATCCCAGAATTCCATTACCTAGTGAAAATTTTCTTCTATGACCGTTACTATTTGATATTTTGATAGGTGTTGAATTTATAGTTTGATTGTAATTAATTGAACCCTTTTCCGAATTGTTATCATCATTTGGTAATGAATTTTTAGATTTTGTAATGGATGATGAAGTTTCACTTAATGTTGGAGTCTTATAACCTTCAGTTGTATTCAAATATTCAGTGTTATTATTGACACTCGTACCATTATCATTAACAGCTTCAAATATTTGATCGATTTTATTTGAATCAAATGTTGTTTTTACTGGTGATTTACTTGGACTTGAAACGGAACTATTTCTTGTTCTTATTGAAGCTTGTCTTTTCGGAGTATCAATAATTGAAGGATAATGTATACAAATAAAACCACCATTGACTTCAACAAATTCAACACCTAGTTGTGGTAAAATTGTCATAATATCATATCTTATAATTGGTAATGGTTTAGTTGAAGTAGTCTGAACAGAGAAAAACCCTTTCAAAAATAAAGTTTTAGGATATTCAATAGATGGCATTGAATTCTTTGGTGCTCTTTCAAATTGTTCAATAATCTGTTTATCAGTTAATCTCTTCTTTGGTCTATCATGATGACTTGAAAATTGTAAATCGTCAATCTCTTCGTCAAAGAATCCATCATAATCATTATTCTTGGAATTATTAAAATTAGGTAATGGTGGAGCATTTGAATCTACTTGATAAGCACCAGATTTGGTGATATTAAGAGAATGTTTTCTTGTATGACCAACCGAATTTGCCCTTGCAGATGGATGATATTTACGAATACTTTGGGATTGCGACGAAGAGTAAGATTGATCTACATCTGGATTGAAGGCAGATGCAGCATAAGCAGAAGTTGCACGTTGGTGATGAGGTGTATTCCTTTTGATTGCAATTGAAGCTGAAGCAGATGATGGTAAATAATTCGCTTGATTTTGAATTTGTTGTTGTGCTTGTTGTTTTTCCTTTGATGTAACCTTAACACTTCCAATTCTTTTGATTTCATCATCTTTTGAATTTGACCTTTTGGTTGTACTTAATTTTCTTAATAATGAATTTACTCCATTTTCGTCTATTGATGAAGGTAACTGTTGTTGAGGTGGCGGTGTTAAATGTTGATGAATTGAATCAATATTTTGTTGTGGTTGCTTACTATTGAAAGAATGTGAAGAATATTCACTATGAGGAGATGTATGAGCAGCTTGTGGGAATGGTAAACAAAATGCATTTGTTGGGACTTTCAAGTTCAATTCAAGTTTATTAGAATTAGAATTGGGATTACTATTAGTGGTATTGGTTGATGAAGTTGGGAGTAGAATTTGAGGTTGAGGTAACGGAGTCGTTTTTTTGTGTTGATATTCTTGGGGTACAGGTTGAGTAACAATCCTACTGTGAGGCTCGTGGGCCATATTTGGATTTTGTGAATTAATATTAAATACTGCATTTTGTTGAATTTGAGGAGATTGAATATTATTAAGATTATTTGTATTTGAAGAAGATGCAACAGATGATGCATTAAGTTTAGCTTTCTTTCTTTCTAAGATTTCATGCACTAAGAAATAAATCGAAATTAAAGGATGAAAGCTTTTAGTTGGGTCTAATAAATTTGGATCATATTTTTCATTTGAATTTTTCAAAATCCAATTATTAAAGCATCTGTTATAGTAAGTTGAAGATAAAACTTCGTTTAATTCATTTGAAACTTCCTCTTCAGAAGAACCTAAATTTAAACTAACAATTTCAGCTATAACATTTGGATCTAATGGTAATTGCAAAGGCACTCTCTTTGGAATATAGTTTGAAACAACATGACTATAGCCTTTACTCATCCATTTATGATTTATAACTTCATCAATTGAAGCTCTTTTATTAATATCAACAACCAACATTTTTTTCAATAAATCAACACATTCTGATGATAAATGATCAGGATATTCAATATAACCCTTTTTAATTTTTTCATGTAAATTACTTACACTTTTATCATCAAATGGAACTCTGCCACAAACCAAGACAAATAAAACAACGCCAAATGACCAAATATCAACTTCGGGGCCTTTATAAGGTTTAGCGGATAATAATTCAGGGGCTGCAAAATATAATGATCCACAATAAGTTTTCAATAGACGATCATTTGTAAATAAATTTGATAAACCAAAATCAATGATTTTAATCTCACCTTGATTATTAATCATTATATTTTCAATTTTTAAATCCCTGTGAACAATGTTATTATAATGACAATATTCCAAAGCAGAACCAATACCTCTACAAAATTTTCTTGCTTGAGCTTCCTTTAATGAGCCATGAGCAACAATATAATCTAACATTTGACCACCAGAAACGTATTCAAATAACATATAATAATGATTTGACATTGAGTACATTTCATATAATCGACAAATATAAGGATGGTATAATATTTTACCTAAAGCAGCTTCTCTTATTGTTCTTCTATCTCTAGCAACTTCTTTTTCAAATTCCTTCTTTCTTTGGCTTAATTCATTTAAATCATTTGTTGGAGGATCATGTGCATGCTGCCTTTGCCAAACTTTAGCAGCTCTTGTAACAACTTTAATTGCGCAAATTTCATTAGTTATTCTATGTTTTGCTAATTTCACTTTACCCATTGAACCTGCACCAATTGTTTTAGTGAATTCCCAATCTCCAATTGCCTTTCTATGGAATTGTTGTTGTTGATGTTGTTGTTGCTGTGGCTGAGAAGCTTGTTGATTTGAACTTATTCGATTTGGAGTTGAATATTGATTAGTACTTTGATTACTATTAATAGCAGAAGTTGAGTTTTTTCTGGGAGTTGAGGGGCGGTTAGTATTTGATTGATTATGAAATTCTACAGGGGGTAACAAATTGCTATTATTAGGATTTGCTGAAGTATTGGCGTCTTCTGAAGTTTGTCGTTGATGAACACTTGGTAATCTTTTCGAAGGAGTTCTTTGATGAGTCATATAATCTGGATTGATTGTATATTCAGCATCATTAAAAACATGATTTGAACCTGAATGCGAGTTGGAATGTGAACGGGAATGTGAATTTGAGTTTGAACTTGTATTTGCATTTGAACTCGAAAGATTCTTCAGCATTCTTGGAGTTGCAGGAGCTGCATTTGGAGGGATGTTCCTCAACTTAGGTATGAGCAATTGATTGGAATTCTGAGAATACTGATCATTTAAATGGTGATCATTGTTATTATAAGACATATTTGTAGTATAATACGAGGGGAAGTGCTAAAAAGGATGAGGTCTATAATCAAAGCAGTTGAATCTGAATTGAATGGCTGTAATGATCTAAGTGTTGAGATATAATGGACGAAATGGAATTGTTGTTATTTGGATAGATGGGATTAGATCTCTTGAGAATATACAAAGTGGCGTATTGGAAATGGGCAACAACATAGGTATTGTAATAATAGCCAAGATTGAGATCTTTTTTTTTCGAATGTCATGTAAAAAAGGAAGAGGCAAAAAAAGTGGAAAATGCGATAATAAAAAATGCGAAAATGAAAAACGAAATCGAGAAAATCGAGAAAATCGAAAAAAACACGCTTCGCGCATTGAAAAAGACAAAAACAGGAAAACGGCCCACCCGTGCACCCGCGCACCCGCGCACCCTGTGCTCTTATTCCGCGGCTCCATTTCCATTTCCACTTCTGTGGCCACGTCCGTTGCTTTTTTTTGTTGGCACCGGCGCAACCGTTGCATCCCAATGTGGGCGCCTCGGAACAACTCTTCCCGTGTTTTTCCTCGTAGCGCACAGTCCAGTTTCCCCATTTCACCGTTATCGCTCACCCTCTGCCTCGTGTGGGTGTACTGTGTGAATCATCGACTTGAAGCGCCGGCATGGCCCAGCATCACGCCCGTCACGGCCTCCTGCTGGATCAAGGGAAAAACCTGAGCGGACGGGCCCACGGGCGACGGATCCACGGGCGGCAGGGACATCCTGTCGCCCGCCGGCCGTTTCTGAATTGCTTTCCCAGCTCTCCGTCCTCCACACGAACACCCCCTCTTCTGCCCAGTGCGCCCGATATTATTTTGTTTTTCTCCCAGTACTTCCCAGTAATTGCAAAATTCCCTCTCCAACGGGGGGTGTCCTCTTCCCAACATTCCCAGGACATGCGCCACTCGGCAGGACACGCACTTGCCTAATTGGGAAGGTGCAGGACCACTCACATATTGTTTCTGCACCGTTTCCGCGTGGCGCAGTCGGTGAAAAATGATTCAAAAAACTCGCCGCCGCCATATTGCCATATTCCCGGCAGTGCGAGCTAAGCAAATCAGTTTTTATTTTTCACCGTTTAGCACCATATATATATTTAAATGTATATATATATATATATATATATATATAGTTGTATTCATTAAGTAATATAATCTAAGCTGTCTATCTTTTTTTTTTCCATATTTTGCTTGATCTTTTATATTCTTTCTTTTTCTTCTTACTCCTCTTCTTCTTCTTTTTCTTCTTCTTCTTTGTTTCTCTCTTATAATCAGTAATACCAAGAAAACAACAATTACACAATCAACAATGACTACTACTCATTCTGTCGTTCATGAAGCAAACGGTGTTATTGCAAGACCAACTCCACAACCTTTCTTTGAAAAGCAACCTGCTAAAAATCTATCAACAAAGGATGAATACTTCCAAATGTACAATCAATCAATCAATGACCCTGAAGGTTTCTTTGGTCCAATGGCTAAAAAATTTCTTTCTTGGGATAGAGATTTCAATAAGGTCAAATCTGGTACTCTTGAAAATGGAGATGCTGCTTGGTTTTTAGGTGGTAAATTAAATGCTTGTTACAATTGTGTTGATAGACATGCTTTTGATAATCCAAACAAAACAGCAATTATCTTTGAAGCTGATGACGAATCTGAATCGAGATCAATCACTTTCGGTGAATTATTAAGAGAAGTTTCTCAAGTTGCTGGTGTTTTGAAATCTTGGGGTATTCAAAAGGGGGATACTGTTGCGATCTATTTACCAATGACTCCTGAAGCCATCATTGCTATGTTAGCTTGTGCAAGATTAGGTGCTGTTCATTCGGTTATTTTTGCTGGTTTCTCAGCTGGTTCAATTAAGGAAAGAGTCACTGATGCTAATTCAAAAGTTTTAATTACAACTGATGAAGGTAAAAGAGGTGGTAAGGTTATTAAAAATAAAACAATTGTTGATGAAGCTTTAAAGGAATGTCCTTCAATTGAAAAAGTTTTGGTTTATAAAAGAACTGGTAATACTACAATCCCAATGGTTGAGAATAGAGATTACTATTGGCAAGATATTGCTCCTGATTTCCCAGGTTATTTACCACCTGTCTCTGTTGATTCTGAAGATCCTTTATTCATGCTATACACTTCAGGCTCAACTGGTGCTCCAAAGGGGGTTGTTCATTCAACTGGTGGTTATTTATTAGGTGCTGCAATGACAACTAGATACGTTTTTGATTTACAAGAACAAGATGTCCTGTTCACCGCCGGTGATGTCGGATGGATCACCGGTCATTCTTATGCTTTATATGGTCCTTTAACTTTAGGTACAACTACAATCATTTTTGAAGGTACCCCAGCTTATCCAAATTTCGGTAGATTCTGGAGAATTATCGAAAGAAATAAGGCAACTCATTTCTATGTTGCTCCAACCGCTTTAAGAATGTTGAAAAAATCCGGTGAAGATGAGATTTCTAAATATGATTTATCTTCTTTAAGAACTTTAGGTTCTGTTGGTGAACCAATTGCAAGTGAAATTTGGCAATGGTATGATGAAAAAATTGGTCACGGTTGTTGTCATATCTCGGATACTTACTGGCAAACTGAATCTGGTTCACATTTAATTGCACCATTAGCGGGTGCGGTTCCAACTAAACCTGGTGCTGCAACTTTACCTTTCTTTGGTATCGATGCTGTCATTATTGATCCAACCACTGGTAAAGTTTTAGAAGGTAATGATGTTGAAGGTGTTTTAGCTGTTAAAAATTCTTGGCCATCAATGGCAAGAACCGTTTATAAAAATCATAAAAGATTCTTAGAAACTTACTTGAAGCCTTACCCAGGTTACTATTTCACAGGTGATGGTGCAGGTAGAGATCATGATGGTTACTATTGGATTAGAGGTAGAGTTGATGACGTTGTTAACGTTTCAGGTCATAGATTATCGACTGCTGAAATTGAAGCAGTCCTATTAGAAGATTCTACAAGAGTTTCAGAAGCTGCTGTTGTTGGTATTAATGATGATATTACAGGACAAGCAGTCATTGCATTTGTTCAATTAAAGGATGCTTCATTGATTGATGATGATGAAAAATTATTAAAATTAAGACAAGATTTAAGATTAAGCATTAGAGCAACTATTGGTCCATTTGCAGCTCCAAAGACTATTATTATCGTTGATGAGTTACCAAAGACTAGAAGTGGTAAGATTGTTAGAAGAGTTTTAAGAAAAATTGTAAGTGGTGAAGCTAAATCTTTAGGTGA